>LVTN01001055.1:0-64719 GCA_001649415.1 Musa itinerans
CTGTTTAGAACTTTGTCCGTGACAATATGGCCCCTCTCATATCTTTGTTCTCAGGAGGGGGGAGGAGCAGCCAAGTCTGAGGAACATGGACATCATTTACAAGGGAGTTTTGAGGTGATCAGGTTTCAGTGACAAGCATATCACATGCTCTCTCCACAAAGAGTAGAATTTTTTGTTTCTATAACTCAGTTTTATGGTTATATGCAAATAGAAAGAGGATTAGAGGGAACAAAAAATAAGACATGCTTGACTAACTAATCAAATAAATGATGCTGTTGTTTTTTTTTTTTTTCATCTCTCATACATTTATATTTATATATGGAATAACTCGATTAATATAATATCGAAAATGGATAAGACTAAGATTGACTTATAAGGATACGATGAGTATATTATTATTAACTTTAACTTAAGCATTTTTACTAGTGGTTTGAGTCTAACAAAATTGATAGGCCAGCTAACTTATCAAGCTCGGATCGTGATATTTGATATCAGAACTAAAGTAGTGTTTGAGCATAGTGAGTAGAGTGATCACTAAGCTACACCTTGATTAGTCTCACATTGAGAATGGACAAGATTTGATTTAATGAATATATTTATTTTGACTAGTGAATTGGGCTAAACAAAATTGATAGGCTAGTTAACTTATCAAGACTCAAATCATGACAATACTGAGTATTTTAATTTATAATGATTCTTTTAGATCGATCATTCAATTATTATTATATAGAAAAAAAAAACTTAACCACGCTTGATTTATTAATTTGTGAGGAGATATTAAACTTTGGAATTTGAAAAATATTTCTGTGAATTAGATGGTGATTAATAGAGCATAAATTTTAGTATGAATATATGTCAAAGACAAAACTTGTGATGGGTAGTAAACATCGATTTTCTTGGCTTTTTACCGAGTTTGCACTCCAAGATGCTATCGAATTGTAAGACCTTACACTCTAATATCATCTTAAAATTTAATTAATGTCATTTCATATTTTTTTTCATACAGGGTTTTAGCTTTTACCATAATATTTTTAATTAGGATTATGGATCCTCGATTTCATTTGAGATGTTAGTGAGATCTATTGTTATTCAATTAAGATTTAGACTACCAACTACATACAATTTTCTAGCTTCATTAAAATGGATCGAAATGAATTGATCTGATTTTTTTGATTTAAAGTAAGTAGATCAAAACTGATTTGAACATACCTAATTGAATTCATTCTAAATTGATTAATTCGATTCGATTAGTTGATTTATAATTTTAAATAAATAAAATATATATATATTTCAAAAGAATTAGTTTCATTTTATGAACTGAAATCTTAATCCAATTGGATCGACATAAAAGATTTGTTAAATTAGATCTATTTATTGGACTAACATCGTTAAAGGGGTCCCTACGTCCAGTTCGATTAATCAAATTGAATCGACTAAAGACTTAAGTCATTCAATTTGGATAGATTGATATTTTTAAAATTAAGATCGATTTAATTCGAATCGAATTAATTAATTAAAATAAAAAAATATTCTTTAGAATTAGAATCATTTATAGTTTTTGAAATCAAATTATTGATGAATCGATTCGGATCAAATCGCTTCTCAACCAATTCGATTTTGATACTAATTTCGATTTGATTTGAACACCCACTCCACTCCACTAATGTATTGGTGAAATGTTGGTTCCACGTTTCAGTGGAAAGAAACAAAGTTCACTCACCCACCTATATCGCACCCATTTCCATATATTCCTTTTTGATTGGAGATGTGGAGTGGTTTTCGAGGTGGGTTCCACTGATTCAGCCACTCGGCTGTGCGCGTAAGACAAGTGTTGCGTGTTACTCGACACTTCTGCTTCGCTACTCGGGCTTAATGCCCAAAGTCGAAATCCGGAATCCTTTGGTTCGATTCGATCCCTTTCTCCCCTTTGAAGCGACAAGATCGAGTCCGCCATGGCGTGGGAGCTCTTCCAGTGGCTCCTCGCCTTCGCCGCTGCGATCTCTCTCATCGGATTCAGCGCATATCAGGTGAAACTTAAACCCTAAACCCTGCCTGTATCCCCCTTTCGACTCGCCATCTCTCAAGAACATCCCAAACCGTGCTCTGTTTTTTGGCTTTGTTTCGTATATCTTGGAGCCTTTTTTTCTTCGGATTGTTGCTGCGTCCGTTGTCTTCAGCTTGTGTGGTTAATATTTGTCTTGTGTTGTGAGATTTCACGGGAAAAAAATGCAGCCTTTTATGTTGTTAACTCGACACTGGTGCCTGCATCGTGGTATAAGTTGTTAGCTTCCCCTTACCTTTTTGTCCCCTTGGTTTTGGAATAGTTCGTGAACGTGTAAAAAAACGATCTTGAGTTCTATTTGGTTCTTTAGCACCACCTTGAGCTCCAACATTGCCTTTTGAAGCTCCCTTTGATTGCACAGTTTCTTCAACCTGGTGGAGGGTACAGTAGCTCCATCTATCTTCAAATTGAAGAATGCCGATCTTTTTCTCTACATCACCTAGTAGCTGGCAGCTTGGAATTACTAATCCGTCGTTCTTGTAGCTTTCCAGTTATGATATATTTTAATGTATAAGCTCCACCATCAGGCAGACATACACAAACTGAAGAAATGATTCTTCTGCCTGTATTTATGGGCTTGCTTAAGGATTGTACAAATCCTAAAATGCGTAATGCATGTTAGTAGCCTTTACTTGTCAATTTAAACGTGTACATGTTCTTTATTTATTTAAGGCAAGGCAAACTGGTATAAAGTGCAATATGGCCTCAGTCGTCTAACATCCTCTTTTGACATACAGTCATTATCCTTTTTTTTCCACTTATCCAACCATATGCAATTTTATTTATCAAGTACCAGAAGTACATTTGTCTGTTTCTCATTTAACGTGTCAATAAGTTGCTTCTCTGTTTCTCATTTGTCTGATTAAAATAGGGATTTTGGTATATTTGTTGGTTTCTTATGTTAATATATCAAGTTCAATTTACCTGTATCTGTACAAACTGCCTGGGGGTTCTAACATGGTATTTAAAATTTTTAACCATGTACCTTTTTGACCTTCTAACTTTTCTTGGTTTTACTTCTGTAACAGCTCATTTGCTTATCTGATTTGGAGTTTGACTATATCAACCCATATGATTTATCATCACGAATCAATGCTGTTGTGGTTCCAGAGTTCATGGTGCAGGGAACCTTATGCATTTTATTCCTTGTGACATGGCATTGGTTTCCATTTCTACTAATGGCTCCCATCACTTATTACCACACAAAGCTGTACGAATCATCTCTTTCCTATGCTTATATGGTTGGTTATATGCCTTCTTTTTATTTGTTGATGTGCTTAGTGGATTCCTTGGGAATTTTCAGAGCCATCAAGATGTTCATGTTTGATGTTTTTGTTGCATTAGTCATATCATTGTCTGCTGGATAAATACTAAGTGTTAATTATTTAGTTCTAAGATATCTTCTGCTCTTACAATTTTCTAAATCTAAATACATCATTCTACCTGATTAATCAGATAGTTGTGGTCTCCCTGAAAAGTTTTATATAGTTCTAATATACTTGATGCATGTGGGAGTCTTTTAACCACAGCTCAGCTTTGTGGATGATATATGGAATTGAAGAAGGTTCTGTTTGGCAATTCTTCCTCATTTTCATATGCATGACTATACATTTTTTGTAACAGGGGATGGGCTTGGTTATGTTTTTGCAGGGTCAGGAGGCTATATCAAAAGTTAATGTATGGTTCAATCACTTAGAAAAGGATATACTACTTCTTGTAGTTGTTTTGTATACTACTTTGACTTTATTAATAAAGTCTTGGTTAGGAAACTGGACTTGGTTTCACTTCAAGCTTTGCCAAACATAAAAGAGAGAATACCTTGATTCACTGTCATTTAGAACTTGAATATATACTTCATTCTGTAGATGTACTGAAGAAACTTATAAAATGGACATCTTACATCAGTATGTTATCGTTAACTGTTGATGGCATGTTTCGACCATTACAGTATGCATGTTCCAGTTAGTCGGTTTTCATTACTTATCTTTTGCCATTTGTGGCATCTTATGTTTTATACGTTCATTGGAACTGGAATAACTTTACATATGATACAATTTTTTCTACTCCAGATATATGAAAAGGAAGCATCTAATTGATGTTACTGAGATCTTTAGACTGCTGAATGAAGAGAAGAAATACAGAATAATCAAGCTTGCTTTTTATTGCAGCATTTTTATCATTGTTATTTACAGGTACGCTTCTAGGTGGCTATTGTTTGCATTTCAAGTTCATCTAAAACCTTTATGCATTTTAAAACTTAAGCAGTTATGTGCTTTCACTTTGTTGGATGACAACAAATCACATGCTGTTGACCATACCGGCAAACTTTCTAATGCAGTCTAGTATAAAAAAAGTTATTTCTTCTCCATACAACCAAATAATGAAAAAAGGCCAAAAATAGGAAATTTGTTGAAAATGTGTCCTGCTTATTTCTGCTGTTCTTGAATCTTCACAGGAAGTCAGGAACAGTTGTGATTTCATTCAGGGATAAAAGAAATTAAAGAATAATAATTTTAGGACAAAAGTCTGAACATGCCTTATTGAAATTTGGATCATTTCAACTTATTTTCAAGTATGTTGTTTCCATACTAGTTTGAGTCTGAATGAGAATCATCAGATATATTATATTGTTATATTATGCTTAAAGCCATACGTGTGGGTCAATTATCTCTTGTTGACTAAACTATAATGACACTTTTCTTGGTCATTGAGATTTATGGTGTTCATTCCGCATTATTATCTTGTTTCTTGAAATTTTAGAGTGCTATACTTTCTGGTTTGTGGTGAGGTCAATGAAGGTAAAATCTTTATAATTATATATAAACTATCTTGAATTTCCTTATGTGTGATATTTGGTCCATGGTTCTTGCTTTCGGTCATAATAACTTGCATGAGTTGCATTTCTTCATTTCTCTTTGTTCTCTGCTATTAGCTTCTAGTTTTTCTATTATCTGAATCAATGTCCTTGCTAACACAACAATTTTGCAGGCTTGTCACAACTGCTGTTCTTTTACTTATGGAAGACGATTATCGGACTATGGAGTCTGGGATATTTTAGTGTGTGTTTCTAGAGGTATGCATTAATTCTTTCTTGCCAGATTGCTGAAGGATGTTGTTAAGTTCATTATTGAGAAATCTTCTGCTGCATTAAAGTGCAGAGTGTGTATAGATTTTGAGGAAGCCAGCTTTAATCTAATGGACTATTCCAGGCATGATCAAATCAAATATTCCAGAATCAACCTGATCTTTGTTTTCTTCCGTTCAGATGATCTAACCTCATGCCGTATGTGTTACTTCACTAGATAATCCATATAGTCCTTAGCTTTATCGTTTAATGTCATATAGAATTAAATTCACCCTAATTTTGATCTTTCATGCTGTATGGGTTGAGAAATGTAGCAATAATGGATTTTTGTAATAAACAATAATATACATGCCTTGCTGGTTAAATATTGGAGATTTGAATGCTATTAGATATCAGTAAAGGACATAAGCCACTAAACTAAACTAATATTTTGTTTAAAACAATAAAAATACAAGAAAAATAACTAGAGAAATCTTTACATACTTTAAGCTTACAAAGTGCTCTTGATGTAGTCTTCTAGTAGCTATATCTCTAACAAAGCTGTTGTCTAGTCTTCTATAATGTTCTTGGTCCTGCCATGTGGTTGTACTAGATTGTTGCCATGAAACATATAGAAAAGGATAGATGAATCATGCTATCGGCACAGTATCTTTTCCAACGCATTGATAGGGGCTTGAAAACCTTACAAAAATCTTTTCTTCATGTAAATGCAGATCTTTCAGATCGGGGAATTTGATCTCAGTTGTGGAGTTGAAGGATTCTCTTTCAAAGTTCTAGGCAACTCTTCTTAAGAAAGTTGCTTTTGTTACCATTGAATCTGTCATTTCCCTCTTGCCGTTCTGCAAGGAGAATAGGAGGATTCCCCGTGAACACTGAAGTTTTGGTGCAACTTTTGCTTCATGTATCGTGTAATCACTTCCGCTGCTGCTCGTTTCTTCAGATGATTTGGGCATGATATCTTTCTGTCTTCATCGAACTTGCATTATGATTCATTTTGTTTCTGCCTGATGCTGTAAAATTGTTGAGAGTAAGAGTATTGTGTCCTTGTGTTCTTTGTCTTGTTTGGACAGATACGTGGTAACCTCACTGGTGGTCTTCGGACCCTTATTCCAGCTCTCGATTCGGTTCACCGGAAGGTGAGGATGAGTCATCGGAACTTTTTGCTTCGTGTAGAATGATCCATTTGATCACGGTCGACCGCCAAAATGAACCGTCAATCAGGACCGGCTTGAAGTGTCTTCGTCGGACCCCACTCATATCGAGTGCTGGTCGTAGGATGCCGAAATTCCCGATGGATAAGCGGTCATGATGCATGCGCCCGTCAATTTTATAGGATCGAAGTTTGCCATCTCGCACAGCGAGGCGTACAATTGAACCGGTTGCTCTACAATGTCCGGTTCGGTTCGGTTCGGTTCGGTTAGACCAAGAAAGGAGCCAGGGCCGGGGGCTCGAGATTCTGCTCACCGGAAGTCAACCGTGGGCGCATTACTCCAACGGTGAGCCCGTATAGCATCTAGATTCTGCTCACCGGAGTGAGATTAGGGGGTCTCAACTCGAACGCTTTGGCTCGAAAATTATTTTTTGGAAGCTTTTTGGCGTTCGAGTGATCTCAGGTAAGCGCACCGGAGAGTCGTCGGACCTTTTCTTTTTCTTTTTCTCTTCTCAAAAATAGTTACGTCATTGAGCATTGAATGGACGAGGTGAAGGCTTCCCTTCGAAGCTTCTTCGGCAATGGGGAGAGGGAGAGAGAGTTCTGGTGGGTGTTCTCTGCGATTTCGTCGTCTTCTCCATCTCTGTCTGTTCAATCGCGGTATATGATTCTCATGATTCCAAGCAGAACGGACGATTGGTAAGCTTGGTGGCAGCAGTGGATCTTCTGATCTGTATCCGACTTGCTCTTTTGTGCATCCTCCCTATACTATTAGGTCTTATTCTGGATGGAATTAGTTCGGATGTGTGTCGTTAATTGGAATCTTGGAATACTTGGAATGGAATGTAAATGCATTTAAGCTATTTGGCTTTTCTTAAGATTGAGGATTCTGTTCTATATGCATTTGCATTTGCATCTCCATCTTTGATTTGGTATTCGGATGTGTGTAGTTAATCGGAATCTTGGAAGGCTTGGAACGTAAATGCATTTAAGCTATTTGGCTTTTCTTAAGATTGAGGATTCTGTTCTATATGCATTTGCATTTGCATCTCCATCTTTGATTTGGTATTCGGATGTGTGTCGTTAATCAGAATCTTGGAAGGCTTGGAACATAGATGCATTTAAGCTATTTGTCTTTTCTTAAGATTGAGGATTCTGTTCTGTATGCATTTGCATCTCCATCTTTGATTTGGTATCTGCAGTTTGGAGACCTTCAATAATGGTTTTTTTGGAGGCCCAAAAGGCAAAATTCATAAATCACAAAATGATGCTTTTATTTTTTGCAATATTATAAAATGTTTTCGCCATGAAGTTGGAAAGATGGAATTTTTAGATAAAAACTTGTGTGTCTTAAGTGTAACTCTGGAGTGCAGATAAATCACCACTATGTGAGTGAGCATCATGATATTAGCATGGTTACAACATATTTGTTTATGTAGTTACAACTATAGATGAGGGTAAACATATTCTAAAATCCTGAACTTGAATTTTCATTCAAGGCAACTGTTAAGGCTATACTTTTCAAATGTTGACCTGTTAGATCCAAGTTGTCCTTCTAAATTTCAGTTAGTTCCCTTTCACTGCTCTGATACAATGAGTTATATATCATGCAAAACTTGACTGGCTTATTAGAGGTTCATGTATTTGAAGATAATGACAAGAGGGTGTTACCATTACAAGGAATGATCAGGTTAGGTATTATAGATTTATTATTAATGAGTGCACCCTGCTGGTGCTGCCATCAAGGGAGGAGAAGATGGGTTCTTTGGCAGCTCAGGGGGGACGAGCTTGACCATCTTGGGGTGATGCTACAGGTTGTTGGCTGTGGCATGACTGGTTGCTACTGAAGTGAAAATGCGGGTCACCTTCTGATTATTGGGTGGGCACAGCATGGGTCAAGGTTCCTTTGGAAATAGGACAAGAGAAGGTAGGGAAAGATTGATAGGAGATGACAAAGGAATTTAAAAGGGACAGAAAGAGGAATGGAGGTGACCTTTTTATGAATATAGTTTTTTTTTAATCTATAAATATTGTTTAACAAGTTCAATTAGAAATTTATCTGCTTGTCCATGATTTTATACTGTTTATTGGTTCATTTTGTTTGCTCTTGCAATATGTACAATAGCTTAGTGGTAAACATTGAGTACGTGTTATAAAAAAGAAAAAGAAATTGCATAGTTAGGTACATTAATCTTAACCAGACCCTATTTTAGCGGGAGCCTTGCTCACCGAACCACCCTTTATATTTATCCTAGAGGTGTGTATTGACTATACCTCCTTGTGCATGATGAGAAAGTATCAGTAGTTGGGTTTATTAATGTGTCGAAAGAGTGCAGCTGAATGGAGGAAACAACATGGGTGATTTTTAAGCACTAGACGGTCAGAAGCTACTACATGTACACAGACTGACAGATACACATTTTGATGTGCTGATATTGATGAACACATAAACAAGTAGTTTGCTGCATGCAGTGTCAAAATACTTTGAAACAGCCATGATATGTTGGTGTTACTCAAATAGGGTAGATCTTAAGGTTCTTGTCACATGGAGAGAGGTGCATTTGGTTTAATGTGAAATTAGATTCTCGCAGATTTGTGATTATACGTCGAGCCATTCTTTACCCTATGCTTGCTTGCATAAAATAACCAATCTATACAAAAGCTTTAATTAATAGATAAACCAGATTTTGGGTAGTTTATGTTCCTAACACCTCATCTCATGCATGAGTTGGTAGAATGTCTCAGATTTCCACATATGCTACCTGAATTATGTAGGAAAGATATGCAAACAGCAGCATGGCACTCGGTGTAGGATCTTCTGCTTTAATTTCATATTAAATTATCAGTTCCTAGTAATTCATGTAAAACATAGTCCTATAGATAAGACAAACAGAGATGCTGACTGATCTGTCAGCTTGGATGACCACTAGGCCCTCAAGTATCTCTTTCTTTTTTCTTGGTTCTAATTCGTAAGAACGTATATAATAGTGCTGGGTCTCTTTCATGTTGCAGATGCTGAGCATGACTGCAGGGGAGATGAGGCTTAATGGGACCATTTGTCAACCAGGCAAAACACAACTATCAATGGTGAATTTTGTATGGGTGATATAGATGGAGAAGAGTCCTGTGATCAAGATTTTTTTTCTCTCAGTATCATCATCTGATTAATGCAACTCTTTCTTTTTGTGAGCTACAACATCTCAATGAGGAGGTAGAAAGAGACCAGAGGCACAACTTGTCTCAACACAGCAACGCAATAAATTGCAAAAGGAGGGATGACAAGTCCAAGACATGGGGGACCTTGTGGGAGTTCTTGGCATTGTGCTAACATGAGCAAGATGCTGATGAGGGCTTTCTCTCCATATGTTCATCCAGCAAACAAGGACGGGTGCTTCTTGGGACCCCTTGCACTTGCCTTGTTACGATCGGAATGCAACAAGAATACAAAAATAAAAGGATTCAGTCCTATTTGGTTGGTCTCTACAAGGCGTAGGGTATCGAAGCAGACAAGTCATGAGCAGAATTAGAGGATGCTGTGTCTTCTTCTGTGCATGGATTGCGAACTTTTTGTTCTACTTGTTTGTGATGAAAGATTAAATTCCATGGCATGTTTCTACTGTCTTTTTGCAGTAACTCCATGCCTGACATGAGTTCCTCCTATACTTGGCCCTCTTGAACGTCGACTTACTTTTGTTGTCTCCTTCTCTAGCAATATGGAAGCTGCTTTTATATCTTTCTTGATCCATAGATTAACTGGATGGATAAATCATATATCTGTTGTCTAAACTTTGGAACAACTCAGTCTCAAACATGCTTATAGAGAGACATCAGTGCCAATCATTACTGCATAAAAGGAACAGTCTAGTGCATAGTGTTGCTAAGGATATCTTCTCTAATATGTGCATCAATTATGGCTTCTCTAATATGTTAGATTGACATTACAAAACAGATCCCCAAGGTGCAATTAGTCAATGCTTACGTTATTTTTGTTGGTAGGGAATATACTATTGATACATAGCTATCATGTAGAGTCTTTGGTGGGAGGAAAAGATCTATGTCACATTTCGTCTATCCATGTCTCTTCCTTGTCGCCCATTTGGACAAGATGTCAAGCAGGAGATGTTGGGGCTTATTTTTTTGATTATGCTGTCTATACTCATACACCTCATATTACTAACTTGGGTGTTGGAGAGATTATATCAAGAAACTTCTTTCAACCTCGGTCTTCATATAGGTGGCACCTTAGGAGTTCGATGTTTTCACCTTGGAGACATCTCGGACAACCCTGCACATACGGGTTCGAACTACCTTGGGACCTCCTCCACCCTTGGGTTGTCCAAAGATAGAACGTAGAACTCAATTGTTTGATGGCCAGTAGATCGGGAGGGGCTTACACGAGAAAAGAGAGATATCCTGACCTAAGGAGGCGAAAGAGTAGGATGGTGGAAGATCGATCGGTTATAGAACCGATATTGTGACTACGAGGGGCTTGAGGACCAACTTGACCTGTAGGGTATCAAGACGAAGTAGAGAAGGCTACTAAAGAGGCCTTGGAGACTCAAATGGAGGAATAAGCCTTATCCATATGGTACAAGAGGATTTACAGGGAGGGAGTTGATCTTCTCTTCCTACGATTGAGACAAGTGTTCCTTTGAGACAATTCCAAAAGGACGCTGACGGATGAAAGACTCGAAAAACACTAGATGAAAGACTAAAAAAATGATAAAATTTGTCATGGTGGAGGCACAAGGCCAAATATGCCTAAGGCATGTGAGTCAAGAAAGGTTGAACCCCGTGAGGAGAAATTCGTCACGACAAAGGCCAAAGGCAAAATGTGCTTGAGTCATGAGTCAGAAAAACTTGACCCATATGAGGATAAATCCGTCATAACGAAGTCACAAGACAAAATATGCTTAAGGCGCGTGAATCAGGAGAACTTGACCCGCGGGAGAAGAAATCCATCACAGCGGAAACATAAGGCCAAATGTGCCTAAGGTGCATGAGTTGAAAAAAATTGACTCGTGTGAACACAAATCTATTATAGCGGAGGTGCAAAGCAAAATGTGCCTAAAGCACATGAGTTAGGAAAACCTGACTTACATGAAAAGAAATCCATCATAATGGAGGCACAAAGCAAAATGTGCTTGAGGTACGTGAGTCGAGAAAACCTGATCTGTGTGAAGAGAAATTTGCCATGACGGATGTGCAAGGCAAAATATGCCTAAGACGTATGAGTCGAGAAAACCAGACCCGAGTAAGGAGAAATCTGCCATGACAGAGGCACAAGGCAAAATATGCTCGAGACATGTGAATCGGGAGAACCTGACCCACTCAAGAAGAAATCCACCATGACGGAGGCACAAGGCCAAATGTGCTTAAAGTGCATGAGTTGGAAAAAGTTGACCCGCGTGAAGATAAATATGTTATAGTAGAGCACAAAGCAAAATGCATGAGACTCATGAGTTAAGAAAATCTAACTCGTATGAAGAGAAATCTATCATGGTAGAGGTGCAAAGAAAAATGTGTTTGAGATGCACGAGTCGAGAAAATCTGACCTGTGTGAAGAGAAATCTGCCACTACGAAAGTATAGGGCAAAAGATGCTCGAGAAATGTGAGTCGGGAAAACTATACCTGTGTGAGGAAAAATTCACCATAATGGAGGTATAATGCCAAATGTGCCTGAGGCGCATGAGTTGGGAAAACTCGGCATGTGCAAAGAGAAACTCATCATGACATAGGCAAAAGGCCAAATGTGCCTAAGGTACATGAGTTAAGAAATCCAACCCGTGTGAAGAGAAATACACTATGATGGAGGCACAGAGCAAAATAGGTCGGAGATACGTGAGTCAGAAAAACCCGACCCGTAAAGGAGAAATCTACTAAGGCAGAGGCACAACAAAATGTGCCCAAGGCACATGAGTCAAAGAAACCCGTGTAATGAAAAATCCACTACGACGAAGGCACAAGATCAAATGTGCCCAAGGTGCATGAGTCGGAAAAACTCGACCCATGTTAATATAAATATGCCACAGTGGAAGCATAGGGCAAAATATGCTATAAGCACGGGAGTCGAGAAAACTCGATCTGTATGAAAAAAAATCTATTACGATAGAGGTGTAAGACAAAATGTGCTTGAGGCACATGAATCGAGAAAACTCAATCCGTGTGAAGAGAAATCTATTACGACGGAAGTGAGGCATATGACAAAATATGCTAGAGGCTCGTGAGTCGGGAAAACCCAACTCATGCGAAAAGAAATCTATCATGGTAAAAGCATAAGGCCAAATATGCTCGAGGTGCATGAGTTGGGAAAACTCAACTCATGCAAGGAGAAACCCACCACAACATAGGTACAAGACCAAATGTGCCCAAGGCGTATGAGTTAGGAAAACCCAACTCGTGTTAAGAAAAATCTGTCATGGCTAAGGTGTAGGGCAAAATGTGCTCGAGACGCGTAAGTTGGAAAAACCCGATCTGCACAAGGAGAAATTGGCCATGGTGGAGGCATAAGGCAAAGTGTGTCGAAGGCACTTGAGTTGAAAAAACCCGACCAGCACGAGGAGAAATCCACCATGGTAAAGGTATAAGGCCAAATGTGCCTCAGACGAGTGAGTTGGGAAAACTCGCCCCGTGGAAGCAAAATCCACTACGGCGGAGGTGTAGGGCAAAGTATGCCTGAGGCGCATGAGTTAGTAAAACCTGACTCGCGTGAAAAGAAATCAACCACTATAGAGGCATAAGACGAAATGTGCTTAAAGTGCGTGAGTCAAGAAAACCAACCCGTGTGAAGAGAAATATGTCACGACGGAGGCATAGGGAAAAATATGCCCGAGATACGTGAGTCAAGAGAACCCAACCCATATAAAGAAAAATCTGCCACGATGGTGACGCAAGGCAAAATATGCCCGAGATGCATGAGTTAAGAGAAGCTGACATGCACGAGGATAAATCTACCATAACGGAAGCATAAGGTAAAATGTGCCCGAGACATATGGGTTGGAAAAACCCGACCCCACATGAGGAGTTCCCGAATGCACTCGTGTCGTATGAACTAAACATCACACTTTAGACCCCTTTCGCAAGAGCCTTAAAGCACTCATCAGGGGAGACAAATAATAGGGAAATCCTAACTTGCGCGATGAGAAATCTATCATGATAGAGGCATAAGGCCAAATGTGCATAAGGCGCATGAGTCGAGAAAACCCAACCCGCACAAGGAGAAACCCTCTACGATTGAGGCACAAGGCTAAGTGTGCCCGAGGTGCAAAAAAACCTGACCCACATGAAGAACCATCATGGCGGAGGCATTGGACAAAATATGTCCGAGGTGCATGAGTCGGGAAAACCCGACCTGTGTGAGGAAAAAATTTGTTACGACAGAGGCATAAGGCAAAATGTGTTCGAGGTGTGTATTGAAAAAACCTGACTAATATGCTCAAGATGCATGGGTCGAGAGAACTCGACCTTCGTAAAGAGAAATCTATCACGATGGAGGCATAAGACTAAATATGTTCGAGGCACATAAGTCGGGAAACTCGATCCGTGTGAAGAGAAATCCGCCACGATGGAGGCATAGGGCAAAATGTGCTCATGGCGCATAAGTCAGGAAATCCTAACCCGCATGAGGAGAAATCCAGCATGGCTCTAAGCCAGAAGTGTTCGATGCATGTGAGTTGAGAAAACCTAACTTGCGTAACAAGAAACCCATCACGATAGAGGCATAATGCCAAATGTGCTCATGGCACATAAATCAGAAAAACTCAACCCGCATGAAGGGAAATCTGCAATGGTGGAGGCGCTAGGAAAAATATGCTTGAGGTGCGTTAGTCGAAAAAACTCAATCAGAGCAAGGAGAAATTCACAATGGCAGAGGCATTAAGCAAAATATGTCCGAGGCATGTGAGTCGAAAAACCTCGACCCATGCGATGAAAAATCTATCATGAAGAAGGCAAAAAGTCAAATGTGCTTGAGGCACGTGAAGAGAAATCTATTACAGTGGAAGCGTAAGGCAAAATATGCTCGATGCGCGTGAATTGAGAGAACTCAACCTGCACGAGAAGAAATCCATCATGACGGAGGCACAAGGCAAAATATGCTTACTTCTTTTGAATATTTGCATCCGCACTTATATACCTCATGTTACTAACATGGGCATCGGAGAGATCAGATCTGGAAACATATCCCAATCTCAATCTTCATATAGATGATATATCGGAGTTTGATGTTTTTACTTTGGACAACCTTGCATATACAGGTCCAAACCACGTTGAACTGACTAAGACGTTAACAATTTTTTTTCTTAACACCCGCTAATAGTGATATCGATACAGAACAGTTTCGTTCGAAGATTTTTCCATCAATATGGAACATGAAATATTATTAACTCATCTTTCTTTTTATGATGAGGAACACTAATCGTAAAGAATAAATTGATTGAGAATAGAGCTGCTCTAATTTTTTTCTTCCGAAGATTAGGAGTTTGATGTGCAGTTTGATATGACAAAAGAGAATACAATGGATCAGCTTCCGAAGATTAGGACCCTCAAACGTGCGTTGCGTAGGCTGCTTTAAAACGGGACAACCAGCACGTGCAACAGCATCCAACTCTGGCAAGGATGGATTCGACGCACGTGGGGACGTTCACGGAGTTTTACATTTTGACCCCTTACGTTACTCAATTCTAAAAGGCCCCCCTCGCCCCCCAACTAACGGTATTCCGTTATGTACAGATCTAGAGGATAGACGGAGACTGAGAGGAAAACTGGAGAGCGTTTGCCGTTAGAACTCCGTCAACGAGCCCATCGACGGCGACGGCTGCGAAGCCGGCCGTCGGAGGCCGTTAAAGTAGTCCCTGACGTCGAAGCCCCCGTCTTCGCCGAGCCCGATCACCGCCGCCTCGAGGTCCTCCTCCGGCGGCGGAAGGAAGGGCGGCCGCGTGACCTTGGCGAGGATTTCCCACCGGACCCCGCGGAAGAAGGGGTGAGCTCGCACCTCGTCGGCCCCGGCGGCGGACCCCAGCCGGCGGGCGGGGTCCTTCGCGAGGAGGCTCTCGATGAGGTCGGTGAGGTCGCAGCGGCGGCCCCCGGGGAACTCCGGCGGGCGGGTGAGCACGTTGCGGAATGTCTCTTTGCGGTTACGCCCCTTGAATGGCGTCCGGCCGTAGGCCATCTCGTAGGCGAGGACTCCGAGCGCCCACCAGTCGACGGCGAAGCCGTGGCCCTCACCGCGCACCACCTCCGGCGACACGTATTCCTCTGTCCCCACGAACGAGAACGACCGCTCTCCTCCGCCGGCGGCGCCGGATGTGGAGAAGCTGATTCTGCGACGGCTCACGGGGGAGACCCTGGCGGACCGAGCCTTTTTGAGGTGGTGGCGGTGGTGGTCGGCCTCGGCGTAGGCGCTGGCAGCGCCGAAGGCGAAGATGCGGGTGAGTTGTCGTCGGTGGCGACGGCGTGGCCGGTTTTCAGGCGGCAGCGGGTGAGGGGGAGCTGTGGACGAACCGGAGGGGGAAGCGGAAGTGGAAAGATGGCGGGAGAGGTCGAAGTCGGTGAGGGTGATGTGGCCGGAAGACTGGAGGAGGACGTTCTCGGGCTTGAGGTCGCGGTAGGCGATGCGGAGGGAGTGGAGGTGCGCAAGCGCGGCGACGAGCTCGGAGAGGTAGAAGCGGATGGCGGTGGGTGAAAAGGCAGCGTCGGGGGAGAGGGAGTGGCGGAGGGCGTGCAGGTCGCCGCCAGAGCAGAAGGGGACTGCCCACGCCAGCAGCTCCGGCGTCTCCACCGAGCCCAGAAGCGAGGGTAGGAACGGGTGGCTCTGGCGGCGTTGTCCGTCGCCGCCCGCCGAGGAGAGGCGGGAGAGGAGGTTGAGCTCCCAGCGGGCGCGGCGGTCAGAGTCCGGCTTGGCAGAAGGGGAGTGCTTCTCCACCACCTTGAGGGCAAAAAGAGGGGGAAGGGAAGGCTGGGGATCGGTGGTGGTGGCGCCACTGCAACGGGAGGTGACTAGGAACACAGTCCCCATGGCTCCCCGGCCGATGACTCGGACGGCCCTGAGGCGGTCCAGATCCAGCTCCATTATTGCCATCCGGCAACTCTCTCTCTCTCTCTCTCTCTCTCTCTCTCTCTCTGGGAGAAGAAGAGGAGGTAGGGAATGAAGGGAGACGAGAAGAGGATGCAATTTAAGAGGGAGGGAGGGAAGGAAGGAGATGCTTTGCGTGGATTCTCCTTTTCTTTTCTTTTATTATTATTATTATTATATATATATATACACATATATTTATATACAGTTTAGTTGTAAATAGTTATTTATCTAAATGGTGTCAGAAGAAGATTTGATTCTCTTAGTATTTAACACAAGTAATCTATCGTAAAGAAAGAAATCCAATTATTTGCATGCAAAGGTGGCTAAAGAAAGAAATCTGCATGGCAGAGAAGTACGTGTAAATCTAAAAATACTACTCCAACTTACCCACACAACAAAATACGGTGCTGCAACCCCAGCCATGCTAACTTTAGACTTTAGCGGGAGAAGGTCTGCAACATTAATGGCGGATGCAACACGTGTAGGGAAGAACCTGCATGGTTGCTGAGGGACAAAACTGAGGGGTTCTGCTAAATGTGGAAGGGAGGGTTTAATCTAAGCACCTCAACAGCACAAGGGAGAGAAGAGGAGCAGTTCTTACCATGGAGGAGATGGCAGTATAAAAGACTGCTGCATGTGTTACATTGATGTGTTGGAGCTGATGCAGACAGCAGCAGGAGAAGCTCTCGCCTGGATGTCACATTGGCATCATTCACTCTCTGCCTCGGAGAAAGAAGAGGAAATCATGCATCTGTAACTTTGAATAATTACATGGGGAAATAAGAATGCTAGATTGATAATTGTAATGTTATTTGGAAGGATTTTTATCTCCCAACTTATCTTTGACTCTCCAAAATGACTTGCAAAAGTCATTTGGTAGGGCTATGGAATTTTAATTTTTTTTAAAAAAAATATTGACTTTACCATTGGTTTAGGTTAAATTAAGGTTGAACCACCTAATTTGTTGGGACCGGAAGAAAAATCTTAAAGATCAACAATCAAAGTACAAAGTAGAAAAGTAAGATAATTTATATGGTTTGATAACCCTATTCTATGTACATAAAAAAAATTAAATATTTTATAACATGAGAAAAATAAATATAATTAATAACTATCTCTTTAGTTTAAGTCTGAAATCTCTTGTACACTCAATCAAATAAATCTCGTAGAATTTTTCTCTCAATCCTTTCTAGCTTTATCAGATAAAATCTTTCTAGATCAAATATTTCCGAAGAATCTTCTCTTTCAACCCTTTCTAGAGAAAATCTTTAGATCATCTAAATTATTTCTTCTATACTTCTTCCTTCTTATTTTACAAAAGAATCTTTTCATAGTTGAGTTTCTAATCCTTCAATAATTTAAATATAATTAAGACTATTAAAAAAATACTTGTGAACTTTAACAAAACTAAGAATATATATACCCTCTAAGCAACGATTACTAGAACAGAGAATGTAGGTTTAAATGCTAAGTTGACTTCCAATGTTAACCCTATTCTATGTACATAAAAAAAAATATATATTTTATAACATGATAAAAATAAATATAATTAATAACTATCTCTTGCGTTTAATTTTGAAATCTCTTGTACAATTATTCAAATAAATCTTGAAGAATTTTTTCCTCAACCCTTTCTAGATCTATTAGAGAAAATCTTTCTAGATCAAAATAATTAAACTTAAGTCTAAAATCTCTTATACACTCCGATTCCGAAGAATCTTCTCTTTCAACCCCTTCTAGATCGATTAGAGAAAATCATTAGAGTACATAAATTATTTTCTTCTATACTTCTTCCTTAAAATAAATTTGAGATAGAATAAATAAATCTTATTTTACAAGAGAATCTTTTCATAGTTGAGTTTCTAATCCTTCAATAATTTAAATATAATTAGGATTACTAAAAAATACTTGTGAACTTTAACAAAACTAAGAATATATATACCCTCTAAGCAATGATTACTACAACAGAGAATGTAGGTTTAAATGCTAAGTTGACTTCCAATGATACCATGTCATCCCAACAAACCAATTCATGGTCTGCAAGTACTTGTAGCCATAATTTGATGTCCCAACTATGCTACAACAAATGTGCAGGACATGTTGCTCTACCACCAGCTCCTCTTGATGACTCACTAACCTCTATGCTTCACAAAGCATGTTGTTGTTTCTTACCATCTCAATCCATTAATGTAATGCAGTTCCAAACTACATCCATTAGAATCCATCCTCATCTCGTGGACTTTTTAGTGCCTCACAATAACTTGAATCTCTAATCAAAAGAATTCATGCATGCCAACCAATTTACAGGTTGGGTTTGGTGCTTTCTTTGTAAGCATTAGTTTAACTCACCAAAGTGTATGAAACTGTGTACACCACCTGCATTAAACAATTGAGGCCTAGTGGTTGCATGTACTATTTGCTAGTCTTAGGCACAGTGAGCAGCATGTTGCTAATATTCTACATTAAGTTGGGTCACTATCACTTGTTTTATCTTTTCCTAATCATTTAATAGTTGCTCCCATGATTTCAGCCGGAAATACTGTGATCTCCTCTTTGTTTAGTGTTCTTTATTCTTCTCTTGATTTGTTCCTCTCTTAAAGGGTAATATTTAACCTAAGAATCATCTAAAAAGCTGAGTGTTTCATTGGTCCAACCCCTTAGCTATGGCTTTGCAGTAGGGTAACCTAAGTTAAATTGTTGTATTGTGTGTGATATAACATGTCGGTTGTTGTCACTCATCTTCTTTTATCTTATGGTTTCACTTTTGATAACAGACAGATTTTCTCTGATAATAAAGAGATTTCCTCAATTGCTATAGCAGATGAGATTTCTTCAACTGTATGAGAAAATCTCGCTGCTCGATTGAGGAAATCCTCTCTTTCAGCATATATAAACAGACACCAAATGATACTAATTGAAATATACTTTTCTTTGCCTTTATAATTTCACTATTCATTTATCAACTTTTTCCGTAATAGCTGAATTATTCTTTCCCTTGGAGGTGTAGAAGATAAACCAAGGTTGTAAATCTTTGAAGGATGTTAGTTAAAAGCTTAATGCAGCCTCTTATGGTAGAAAGGGAGTCAAAAGGATTGAATTCTTCTAAGTTTCTCCGGAATAGATTTAAAGAGGGTGATAGAAAAGATGTACAATGAGATTTATATCTTGGTAGAAGTAAGGATGAACTGTCGAATCTTATATTCTCCTTTTATTATGATTTGTGTTTGTTTGTTAATAACTAGAATTTTCTCTCGATATCAAGATCTTCTCTACCAACAACATGAAATGTTGCTCTCAACTTGATTGCAATGGAGATGAGAATGCAAACAAGGAAGACAAGAAAATTGAAGAGCAGATCAATAAGCATTTGGTTTTACATAGGATTCCAACTCTATGTTGTGCATGATTCCTTTCTGACAACACTTGGAAGAATTCAAGCTTGTTTCACCCCTTGAAACTTGAAGAACTCACATCAATTCAATCTGGTCATCTTCTAATGAACAAAGAAATGAATTCAATCTTCTCCTCTCTCACATTTGTTAGCTGATGCCGGTTGTGGTTGGATAGACAAATGTGTGTTGTGATTCTTACACAGCTCTCTATCAGATTCTTTTCACAGACATTTTTCTTTTGCTCTGCAAGTAATTAGTGTTGTTTATCTGTGTGTCCTCAACACATATATGATTGATCACAGATAAACTAATAAGAACAAGTGCTTGATCACTTTTACTTCAATTATGTAATGCCAACCACTAATGCATGGTACTGATCCCACGAACTAATCATTGACCTAAAGTGGAACTGCACATGCCATTGACTGCTGGAATCCATTGGTATAAGTATGCTTTTGTGGTTCCTCAAGTTAAAACAAGGATTGTGCTTTTGAGTCATGACATGAGTGGCACCTCGATATCTCCTTTCTCAGATGCTATGGGAAACAAACCTACCGTGTCGATGATGCCTAACCCATGTCATTAATCCCAAAGTTGTCTTTAAATTATTCTTAGAGAGAGAGAGAGAGAGAGAGAGAGAGAGAGAGAGAGAGAGAGATCAAAAGGTTGTGGTTCACCACTTTAGGGCACAAGAAGGCTGGCCTAATGCTGTGTCGTTCCTGCCTTTTGAGTGTGTATTTGGCACGAGATGCGTGAAAGAATGTGTTCTTTATCCCGCTAAACGAAGGCCAGAAAAGAGATGAGATAAAGGTGAGGTTTGGTGACTTTGGTCGGCCATCATTGGGTCGTTTAATAGTGTCGATTCCCACTTCACGAGTGGGGGAAGTAAAGCTGCCTTTGTTCCCATATGTTCTTCCAACAGTGCTTCTCAGGATTACAGTGCTTAAAGGTTGGCGAAACATGATGCTATTTAGGACAGTGGTAAAGGAGATTTCGTATGTTGTGTGATGCTTTGGTCGGCCATTATGACAAGCTAATCTAATCTAATACCTAAAACAAGCTAATCTAATCCAATACCCAGTGAAGCAGTTCCAGAGGTCGAAGACGAAGAAGCATCACTTCAGTAGAAATGTATGTGATCACATGACTTCATTGACTCTGCCCACTTGTCCTCCACCCACTTCAGTTCGTAGATAGCCACAACCACTCGTGTATGTGATGCTTATGGGTCGAGTGATTCTCCGAGTTGATAGAGCAGCTGTCGTCTTCAATATCATGCATGCATGATCTGTAACCATGAATGAACCTGAATTCTCTGTACCACAGCTCTATCTCTTCATGTGATGCTTCGTTCAATGCCGAGCCAAAAGCATCTCTATCTCTTCATGTGCTAGGAATGGTGAGATTCCTTTTTTGATTACTAAGTCCATCGACACACTGCTGCAGTCAGTCTGTCACTACAGAACAAAAGAATGTGGAAGGAAAGAGAGTAGTCGTAAGAACAGATGGACTGTTGCAGGCAACAGAGTGGATAATAAACTCTGATAAGATCAGAGACAAGACGCATCATGGAATGAGAAAGTCCGAGGAATCGCGGTGAGAGTACCGGACGTCAGTCAGATCACCAAAAGCTTTCGAAATATTATTTTGGCACAAAATTACCCTCTAATTTAAATCCTTACTATCACTACCGGTGCGCAGTAGCCGGACTTATAAAGGGGCTACCTGTTTTAAGAACCCGGCTCAAAATAATCGAAGCGGTTTATCTGGTCGACCGGTTTAATTGACGATCAAACGCATCCTGGCCATTGATCTTTCGGGAATTATCGTATCCTACGGTCAGGATTCGATCCCATTATATCCGGCAACTACACATGGCTTAATACCGACAAATTGGTGGACCAAAAAAGCCGGTTCGAAATGACCACGACGCTGATCTAATCATTCATTCTGCGCGAATCACGATGCAGGAAAAAGAGTTCGATGACTCCCCGTGAGCTTACCCGATATCATCATGCTAATGGTAAATTGCTTAGAGCAAAATAAATTCGGCACGAAAACGTTTGGTTTCGACTTCTTTTGATACCCTCCGGTGAGCAGAATCTAGACTTGTACAAGCCGGCCCAAATTGGATTAGGCCCAATAACTAGGGCCCGAGCCTGGTAGAGAAAAGGTCCGAAGACTCGACTGTGAGTTTACCCAATACAATTCAAACGATGAAGGGCTTCCGAAATATTAATCATGGCACGAAACTGTTGGAATTCCGCCTGCTTGATCTCACCATCGGTGAGCAGAGTCTCGACATTAGCAGGCAGGTTGTTCTTGTAATGCGTCTTTTAGCTTGAAAGATCGCGATAAAGTTCGTCCATAAACTATATGATCTCTACTTAGAACAGCTTTTAGGATCACTGGCAAGGAACAAAGCCTGTGATGATCTTGATAGAAAGTTATGGAGAAACGCTATAACAAATCGGAAATATTTCATTTCAATTAGGAATTAACTCCAAAACAAATCCCATCCGGCCTTTCTTACAACCCAAACCAATGCAGAAAGAAAGAAAGAAAGACAGACAGAAGCAATTGCGACTGGTGGAGCTGACAACAATCAATCAGAGAAGAAAGAAAGGACAATTATCGATACTCTCTTTCTCGTCAAAGGTTACTGCAAGTAGAAGGCGAAGAAGGAGAGCACGGAGGCCCCAATGGCGGCTCCAACAGCGGGGGTGACCGCGAAGGACGCGCTGGCGGGGCCAGGAGCCTGCGCCTCGGCGGCGAGGGCGCTGGTTGCCGAGGCGGCGACGACGAGGACGGCACAGGCAACCTTTCTCATCTCCATCACGAGAGGTGGGGCTGTGGAGAAGATGAGAAAGAGAGACTTATTGGTAGAAGCTTGTGTAGGCCTGTGGATGAATGGGAGGAGTTTTATAGGGTGTTTCAGTGGCTGGGATGGGTATTCGGAGAGGTTAAGAGCTCTCTGTGGCCATGGTTTTGTTTAGGGTGTCGTGGGGTGGTGAATGGCCTCTACGTGCTGGCTCGTGCATGGGAATCGGTCACCTGGTCAACGTTGTTGACCGGGCCGTGTGCATGGTGGCCTGAGGTTGCAGGGCATGATTGGTGATTAATATTGAACCAGTTTTATTTTTACCCTTAGCTAAAATTTATAATTGAATTGGTAATTTGTATTGGTTTGAGATCAGCTTATAGTCTTTTGAAGACTCATCATTCTTCATTATCATTTTTTAAAATGAATAAATAAAAATATTATATATATATATATAAAAGACAATATATAAAAAAAAAGATTTATCATCCTTTATTTTAAAATATATTAACACATTCATAATTTTCATTCAAAACCATTTGAATTTTCATAAAAATAATTTTATGAAATCTTAAACGATGATTTTCTTAAAAACACCTCTCTTTTTAGGCTTTTGCTCCTCGTTTTTAATTTTTTATTTAATGTCCTTTTTCTTCTACTATCCTAAATATCTCTTGTCACCTGTTGCCTCTATCTTGTTAGGAAACTCCATCTTCTATTTTTCTTTTCTCTTCATGTTTCACCACATAGAGATGAGCTTTCACAGGCGAAGGCAATCATGAGAGGAGAAAAGTGATGATAATATATCTACAAGCAAAGGTAACAAAGACAATGGACATTTAGGATATTAGAGATAAAATTAAATTAAAAAACTAAATGAGCTTATTAGGATATTAGAGAAAAAATAAATAAAAAAACTAAATAAGCTTACTATTCATTATCATTTTTTACTATTAACAAGCTCTTTGCTATTGATAATTACTTAAAAAATAATATATTTTTTATTATTTATAAATCTTTTGTTTTATTTTTTCTTTCCTAACTAATGTCAATGCTCCTCCCTCTCCATCGATCATTCCTTATCGACACCCTCATCATTATTATCAATATCATTTGAACTCATTTGTCAAAAAGTAGAAGAAGACGAGAACACATATTTTAATTCATTTAAAATAATTTAAAAATATTTAAAAAATTAAAATATATGATTATAAATAGTAAAATGAGATTTCAAATAGTAATATGAAAACTAGAGAAACCTTCCCAAAAAAACCTAAAAATTATTTTTAGAAAAATCATCCAACCTTAAAATCTATAATAAGATTGATAGTGATTCGAACCAATTGACGTCCAATCACAGCGTTCTTAAATAAAGTTGCAGTGCGGGTTCAATAACAAAAATTACCGTAAATTCATATCAAACAAGTGCACGATCTCACCCCGCAGATACGTGCATGTCGCATGCACGTAGGCGTTCGCAGAGACTTGCTTCGTCGAGCAACCCATTCCTTCACGTCTGCTTCTCATCGAGGTCAGGACTACCATGAGGTCGGAGCACACGGTGATCTTGATCAAATTGGGCGGTTGGATCTTCGACACGCCACCACCTGATTCTCGATTGCAATGCCCGCGAGGACAAACCCTTATCGTGTACCCGTCAAATTATTCGTGGTGTTCGTACGGTGGGTCCCGACGTCTCCTCCAAACCGGGCTTGGATCCGACCGATGTTGTCGGATCTGGATCCCCGACTCGGCAACCGTGGGTTCGGAGCACGAGGACCCCACGTGGGAACCGAAACCCAATAATGCAACCTCCTCATCCCGATATATTCCATCACACATTTTAATTCTTGGCTCCCACATGCCCCTCCCCAATTCGTACCATCACAGAATTTAGTACTCTTAATCGATCATTTATCGAACAATAAATTATTTTGTTTAATCTAAAAAAAATACTATTACAATCGTACCCAAATTTCTTCCTCTTTGATTGTTTGTTTTATCCATAGTTATAAGAACTGATTAAAAATATTTTAAAATATATTAAATGATTTTAAATTATATATAGTATATTTTTAAAATAATAAAAAAACTAATTAAGTTTTTAAGTAAATAATAAAATAAATTTAAATTAAGGGTATTTAAGTAATCATTCATTGCACTGTAAATTCGAAGCAAAACAAGAACAAGATCTCGTCGTCATCTTCTTTCTTGGGAACACCCATCTCTCTCTCTCTCTCTCTCTCTGTCTTTCTTAATACTGCCGCAATTTTCTCGTATGTGTCTGCTGTCATATGGGGTTTATTTAACATGAAATAAGAGAAATTTTGCTACCCATTAAGGGAGTGTGAAGCCATTAAGTACTACCGAAGTACTGTTCTCTTTCCTGTCTCCTCGTCTTCTTTCCTCGCCTCTCTCACTCCTTCCGCTCTCAGCAGTAGGTATGAAGGTGGAGGAGGACGCTCCATCCTGCAGAAGGCTTCCTCCCTGAGGCACCACACTCGCTTCGGAAGCCATCTCTCCTCGGTTCTCAGCGAGAAAACCACGTCGGTGACATGTGATTTTGGTCAGAATTCATCAGCCTCAATGGCGTACATGGGAAAGCCAGGCATTTCTTCTGCTCCTATTGTTGCTTGTTTCTCTCTCTCCCTGTTTCTTCTTGTTAGCAGATAAGAGTTCGGTGACAGGTGCTGCAAAGCAATGTCGCTCTCTCTCTCTCTATATATGTGCCTGCCTTCGTGAATTAGAGTCAGATGGAAAGAAATGTTGTATATACGTCTTGATGTCTGTGTGGAAGTGTAAGCGGAGGTACATAGTAATTTACCCAAGCGAGAATGCTGCGAGTTGTCCTTCAATCATCCACTCTCTTCGTAGATCTCGTTTCACTTGGACTGAGTAAAGTGTCGAAGCATAATTGGCAGTCATGATTATGATATTTTTCTTCTCTCTTTGTCCGAAAAGATAGCGTAGTTGAAGCATAAAAGTTTCTGATCACATCGGAATGCAACGATTCTTCATTTCTTGAGCAAATCAGTTCTTCATACAGGTAGATGCAATTGTCTCTTGCACCAACCACTCTTGTATTATTATTTCCGTGTCTTCTTCACATTATGAATGAAAGCTTACTTCGAAGCAGCAATCACTCGAGCATGGAATCCTATTGTCAGAAGTCGAACGTTGTTGTCGGCAATGTAAGCCCCACACTGGCCGAGCAAACCTTGTAATCTGTAATGATCATATAATGATGTATTTGGACTCATTATAGAAGGGTTTCCATTAAACTAATCAAGCTTATTACAGTCAATAATCCGGTTTTCCATGTGGTTGAATACCGATGTCGTTGAACTGCTAGTTTTGCCTTTAGGAGGAGGCCAAAGAGATTTGGATTTAGATGCCTTGGGATGTAGTGATATAGGAATGATCGAATTAGTGTTTAATTGCTGTAAATATAGCATCTTGCATATGTTTTCTTTGTGCGTGGTAGATTGTGTTGAGGGCTTATTTTTATGTTCTTCCAGAACTATGCGGCAGATATTGCGCCCTTGAGTGGGGCTCGGAAAGGTCACCAGTTGACTTCTTGTGGGGCTATCGGTCTTAAATGGAGGGCCTAATCCTTAATGACCATCTGCTATCTGCTTGTTATACTCCTAAAGATGAAAGAACTGTTGAATTAGGTTCCATCCATGAGAGAATAACTAAGAAAGCTGTAGAACTTCTCAGCAAATGTATGCTAGATTGGGATGATTTGGAACTCCAAGCTCTGAAGGAGGTATGCTGGATTGTTTGATGCTAATGTGTTAAAACATTAGCTCCTGGTACATTGGTTACACATGATGAGAGAAGGAATAGCACTGAACAAAGATGCATGAGTGTATATTTCAGAACAGATGTGATATTTCTTTTGGACAAAAAACAAGGAATTGATCAATTTATTCTCACAAGTAATTACAAGTAATCATGAATAAGTTTGTTGTCTTCATGTGCTACATACTCTTCTAGTGTGGAAAAAAATCCATCATGTGCCCGTGAAAAATAACATACAAATCCTTTCCATCCTTTTTCGCAATCTGTGAAGAATAACTAGTAGTTGGTCTTCTTGTATGAATGCTTCTGGTGGTAGCTCGCAGGATGTCAAATCTAATCTCTCTCTATTTCATAAACAAATCTCTGCGTCGTTGATCATGTCATCAAATAGCCATTTCTACCTTGGATGGAAGTCTTGATCCTTAGGATGGTGGCTCCAAACAGCCCTGGACAACTTCTCTACTTGTGTTATCCTTTGTCATGTGCAAGTTTCTCAGTCGACAAGATTGTTGTGCTATCAGTTTATATGTGGATGGGTGCTCGCTTGCTACCAATGAGAACTCATCCTGATAACTCTGCATTCCTTCAACCATCAATTGCCAAATTAAAGCACCGGCTGCAGCTTGCCCCTTCTTAGCTGACTCGTATACTTTGTCATAGACGATCTTCAGTAATATGTCTCTGTCATATGTCCCATTTTTCTTTACACGCAAATGGGAGCCAACCTCGGAGAAGAGGACTGGTTTCTTTAGCACATGCTCACTATCGTTGACGTGAGAATCAACCCAACTTGAGAGATACTCAACCTTTTCTTCCAGGCTTGCCTTTGGAATCCTACAAGTAATGGTCACATGTCTTCAATGCTAATGTGCAAAATAGCAAGTGTCATATAATGAAACCAAACCAAAAGGTCACCATCACCGACCAGCTATCTGGATATGCATGTACCGAAGCAAAATCAATATTCTCGATTGCTGAGTTTTGTATGAAGTCAGAACCAAGTGAAGCTGCCCATGACCCCGGATTAGCACCCAACCGGTCGTTCCTTGCAGGTCCATAAAACCCTTCAAGTCCCACTGTGACAAGATGTTTCTCATCCAAGCTCTTTACGTAGGATGCCATTTCAGCGATCCAGGCCTGTTAGAAGTGCTTAATAGAGTTAAACTTCTTGAAACTTTTTTCAGTCATAACAATTAAGCATTTGTACTTTCACATCGCTAGTTTGATCTTAAGAAATTTACACACTGGCATAAAGTAATAAACTAATAGAGAAGTGAATTAAGAATTCATAGGTTGTTTTATTACCTGAAGAAGTGGACCGGATGAATTGTATTCACATCGAGGCTCATTAATGAGCTCCCAAGCAAATATGGCAGGTTCATCGCGGTATCTGATGCCACTATATGTGTTCTTTCTTGAAATTATTGCCTGTACACGCATTATATTAAAATGGTTGGGCACTAGATAAGGATTCAAAAATAACTAAGTACCATCATCTGGTATAACCATCCTCATGTTCACTAGAGCAACTATTGAGCAATGATTTAACTATTTGCAGGTAAAAGACCATAAATCACTATGCAATCATCTGTTTCACATTTGCACCAGTGTTGAACAGGAATCTCATCAAGATACTATTAATTCACAACAAAGAAAATTAGCATCTTGATCCAATTTACTCTGATAATCACATGTGCATAACCAGTATACCTTAACATAATCCTTGTAGTAACCCTTGATGGTTGGATGCGAGAAAAATGGATCTGTGGAAGTTGACACATTGATCCCAGAAGCTTGTGCCCACCTAACGTACTGAGATTTTCCCCCAAATGCGCCGAGATTGTTTACAAGACAAAGAATTAACCGTACGTAATGCTTCCTTGCTTGATATATGACAAAATCCAGTGCCTGAGACCAAACAGAGTTATAAACAAATATGGTCTCCTTTTAGGAAAGAACCAAATTATAGAAGCCAGTGCCATCGCAAGAATAATGCTGAAGTCGAAACCGGACGCTGATAGCTCAATATTCTAGTAACAAAACAATTTTTTTTGCTATAAAGACCATAAACTGATTGAAAATTATCTTCTTAAATCAATTTTTACCTCATAAGCACTAGTTACCTGCAATGGTACCTAGTTGTAGTTATCAAGCCAGAGCAACATTTTGTCATGTATCTATTTACTTGATTCAACATGTTGTGTCGTGTCTAATGTGCTGATGTTGCTTATCATGATCAAATTCTATGCCAGTTGAATAGTATTAATACAATTATCAGAAAAAAAACTACAAAATCAACTCAGAGGCAAGCACTATCAAGAAAAGATCGAACTGATGCTATAGAAAAATTTGACACAAGACAGAGTGAGAGTATATAAAGTAGAAGAAACAGAACAGCATTGGAAGACTTCTTATCATATATATTAAGAGTGGAATTCAAGGAAACTTATGTTCTTTCTCATAGATAGCCATCACAAATTTTAAGCCATTCTCTGAAGTCGTCAGAGGAACAAATGGGAAAAGTTTCAACAGCTAAAGCCAACACGGATTTCAATTATAAATGTTCAATTAATGGTAAAAAGTGCACCGATTTCTCATGTCGGTCAGTATCGGCATCGTCCATCGCTACGATTCAAGATTTTTCGAAACAGAATGCAATTGAGACTTTATTTCCCATCTGAAGCCGACAATCCACTCAAAAATACCAACTTTGTAAGATAATACATGAGACCAGGAAAGATGCAGAAGCAGATAGGATGGGAGATCCAAAACCTGGAAGATCCGCTCGTCGAAGTGACCAGGGTAGATCTGGAGCGCGTTGGGTCCACCGTCGCTGAAAGCCCAGGTCCGGCACACCGACATCCCCATCGCCCTCCCACGCCGGAGCATCTCCACCACCGGATCGCTGGAGTCGGACGACATGAGCCAGTAGGAGTTCCACCCGTTGACGTACACCGGCGACCCGTCTTCGAGGTCGATGAACCGGGTCCCGTTCCTGCCGACGAAACCCATTTTCGGCTGGAGCCACGGGATCGGTATCCGGACGCCGCCGCGGCCATCGCCCCCGCCGCTCGATGACCAGTTGAGGTAGCCGACGGCGGCGAGGAGGAGGAGGCCGAGGAGCGTGTAGATCCTCCGCTCCTTCATTGCTACCCCCCTCGGTTACCCAACGGGGAGATCTGAACGAACTCCTCTTGTTACCTGATGATCGAGCGGGGCCCAGTCGTTGGAGGCTGGCGTGTCATTGGTGGGTGGATTTTAGCTAGACGGAGTTTCTACTTTCCCTTTTTACCCGATCTCAGTGGAGTTGGGAGTGCAACGGGCTTTAGTTCGAGCACGTGGGAAGAAGCGTGTGACGTTGCAATGAGAGCAGTGTGCAGAGATCACTAAAAGGTCAGCGACACAAAATCTTAGAAAATGCTAATGAAAAATAAACATATTAATTTACTTTTTGAAAGCTAAATCACTGCCCTTGAATTTTTGGGAAAGCCAAACAGATGGATTCAACGCAATCTAAATATCCACCAGCACAGTATTACTACCATATGCATAGATCAGTTATTGATAAGAAATTTGACTGTTCATAACATTACATACTAACAATAACTTCAATACCATATTCCCTCACTAATTCTTCCACATGAATCTTGTATTCCAGAACCGAGGTAAGTTGCAACCCAAATAGCCTTCACACAAAATTTCCTGCAATCTGATCAACCAAGTTTCTTCCACGAGTATAACTTTTGGGCATTTCGACAGTGAACAAAAATGGGTTTTATCTTTGAAAGAATTCTACATTTTTGCAATGGCCATCTGTGAGCTATCAGTTGGGCATTGGGTTGTAAAAGCACTGATTGTTTCCAGTTGAGCTGCTAAGTCAATGATGCAAGTTTCTTCTCAAGATGCTTGGCCGAACGAAGAGCCTCCAAAGCCTCAGCCAGCTTACCTGCCCGTTTGAAATCGAGTGCTCGGAGCTTCTCAGCCTTGATTTGTTCTTCCAGAGCAGCTTTCTGGATGCCATGGTTCTCAGGCTTGTCAAAGTTTGGCTGGGACTCTGTTTTCTTATGTGGTTGTGGTTGGCTGGTAATAGCAGGACCTTCCAATCCAATAGCTTTAAGGGCAGACATAAGTTGAGGATCGAGAAGATCCTCCACGACTACATCTTCCATCGCTTCTGACTTGCTGCCATACATCATGGTGCTTGAACCTTGGTCAAATTCTTCCAACTGTTTTTCCAAAGCTTTGGCCAATTCAAGTTCAGCCTCTGATTCATCTATCTTTCCTACTCTACGCAACTTGAGAGCGTTTCGCTTGTGAGATAGGGATTCCTGTTGAATCCTGAAACGATCACGGCCTGACATTGGTTTCTCAGATGGGCTAGTTCTTTTCTCTTGCATGGAAGAAGTGTTGTCAGATGTAGAAGATGAAGCACCTTCCTTGACCACATTGGCCTGCTGACCATCTTCTAGACTCTTTTCTAACAGCTTTGCCTGTCTCAGTTCCTCTCTGGCTTCCGCTAGCTTCCCTTCTCTCTTCAGTGCAACAGCCCTTCTCTTGAGTGCTAGAATTTCATCCTGGAGAGCATCAACCCCATGTGTCAAATTCTGTTTTTGTGCTGCCGATATATTAGTTCCAGTGGCATTTGTTTCGTTTCTCTGAGATATCTGAAAATCCGTTGTGCATGAAAGTTTACCACTCCCAGAGCAGCTCTTCTCGTTGGCATCGGTATCTTCTCTTTTTACTGATTCCCTAATTGATGAGTGCAAAGCTTTAACATCACTGCCAGACAGTAATTCTACCAAATTAAGTGATTGGTTCGACTGATGCAAAATCGGATCTTCTACAGAAATTTCTTCAGTTTGTAGACCTGATTTTTGCAACATCTGCTTCTCTGTTTGCAAAATTTTAGGTACCATGACAGAAGCTTCTGCAGCTTTGTTTTTGTCACTTTTTGCATTCAAACCAACATCAGACACACCTTGTACTAGTACTGCTTCATCTTTTGGTATTTTGTTAACTGCAAATGATGCTAGGCTATCAGAGGTGCTTCGCACATCACCAGCAGCTTGCTCCTTACCATAGAATTTTTGTGGAATCGAAGTTCCATAATCAAATGAATCCACCTCCATGAAGTTGGCACTACTAGAGACTTCCATTTCTGCCATTTGATTCTCTAAGGCTTTTGCTTTTTCGAGCTCTTCCTCGGCCTCCTCAGACTTTCCTTGGCGTCTTAAGGCCAGAGCTTTTCTTTTTATTGCTAACAGTTCTTTCTGAATGTCAGCCTTGTTTTTCTTCACCTTCGGTGGAACCAAAGAAGGTTCATTCATCCATTTAGAAGTTATATTTGTCATGCTGACATTTTCAGCATTGTCATCCTCATTCCATCCCAAATTCTTCAAAAGCGACAACATTGCAGGATCACACATATCGTGTTCTGTTACCTCAGTTTCAAATCCTTCCTCTCCGAGATCCAAGCTCCTGGCATCACCACCCTCATATGTCTGAGCAAACTCCAGATTGTTCTTTACCAGCTTAGGTTCAGGTCTTCTGGAAGCATTTTCCATCTCTTCCAGTTGTTGTTCTAGAACCTTCCCTTTCTTCAATTCTTCTTCTGCCTCATCGATCCGACCTTCCCTTCTCAATGTGAGCGCTCGCTTTTTCAAAGCTAATAACTCTTTCTGAATCATTAATTTACTTTTTGGTGGCGACTCAAAATGAGAGCTTGTTGTTTCAGAAACATTAACTTGATGGCTCAAACTCTTTTGCTTAAATTCAGATTCAGATATTTCAGGACTAGATTTCATATTTTCCAGGTCCTTTTCAAGTAGTTTTGCTTTCTTCAGAATCTCCAATGCTTTCGAAACATTACCAGCTCGTTTTTGACTGAGTGCCTCCTTCTTCAGACTAAGTACTTGGCTCTGCAGTGCTTCTCTATCAAAAGGAACAGACTGCTCATCTTGACTGGCTACTTGTTCTTCATCCTCTTCAGACCAACCAAATGATTTTAAGGCAGCTGCTAACTCTGGGTCATTCATATCATTATCGGTGACTTCAAAATTGCCATCAGCAGGGAGATCATCTGAGAAAACGAGTAAGTTGTCAAATTTGATATTAGCCTCAGGTGCATGGTCCAACACTAACTCATCTTGCTTGTCTTCGTCCATATTATTAATTAGAGCATACAGTTCGTCATCAGAACCTTCAGCCTCACCCAAGATCTCTTGTTCTTCTATTTTCTTTTCCAATATTTTAGCCCTCTTTAGCTCTTCCTTTGCTTCGGCAAGTTTCCCTTCTCTTTTCAGTGAGAGTGCCTTTTTCTTACGAGCAAGGACTTCTGACTTATCAATAGCACCTTTTTTCATCCCTTGAGAGGATCTTTGAGTAACTTCTGCAAGAAGATTTGACAATTCACCCTCCAAACTAAGCTTTTCTGGTTTTTTATCTGCATTATGAAGATCTACATCAGACCATCCCAATTCTCTGAGTTCAGCTGCAAGGTCATTCTTTGCTTCTTTATCCCTTTGAGAAGGTAACTTCTGTTTACTGTCCGACTCTTCATGACCATCGCTTTTTGGGTTAGCAGTAACAGTTCTCATATTTGATGCCTTTAAAGCAATTCGCCGATTCTTCCTAATTGCAATTTCTAAAGCTCCAGCTTGCCTTTCAAGTTCTTTACCACGCTTAAATGCCTGAAGAGCTTCCTCCGATTTTCCTTCTGCCTTCAAAGTTTTATATTTTCTCTTTTCTTCTACTGCTTGATGACGCAATTCCTCTGGGTCACCTAACATGATATCAATATTAGCCTTGTTGCAAGTATCAACTGACATGCCTCTAACGACATCTTCTTCTTTTCCTGAAGAAGCAGACTCTTCCCTTAAGTTAGAGCAGGATGCACTGCTTGATAATCTTTGGAGATCAGAAATCACATCACTGTCTGATTCTTGTTCAGAAAGCAATAGATGCTTTCCATCTGTTCCCAGAATCTGACCTAGAACTTCTTCCTCATTCTTCAAGACCTGTTTTGTGTTAACTGCAAAAGGAATATAAGAAGAAAATGTTGATATTTCCAACAAACTTTGAAGCAGGATCTCTTTGCATGATACACTAACAACTTAATCTACCAAAAAATTAGATAAACATATCAATTACATTCTGCTGTAAGATATATCTGTAAAAAAGGAAGTGGAATTCCATTGCTTATTTTTTTGTTTTTTAGCCCCTCATTATCCTTACATATCACTCTCCATAAGGCATTGATCTTTCTTGGATCACTCTCTCTTTCTCTGGAATCACCATCCACAGCTTCACCTAATTTTGAAGAAACTGATTTCATATCATGAGCACCTAGAATGGTCCTTATAAGAAGAAAGCGCTGCATGCTTCTATCAGACAGCAGACATAATATTCATCATCAGGAGTTCAAGACCACTTCCCATCAGTATGGGCAGAACTCTTTTAGAAAAAAGAAAAAATGCCAAGCTCGGTATTGTTCTCCTAAAACAAAGTTCAATAGTAAGCTGTGAAACTGATGTCAACCATCAGAGCTAGTGCAGAAATTCTGAATTATGACAATCTAAGTAACAGAGAAACTTATTGTAGATCCTAAAAAGATATATTACAGATGTATGATAGTTCACAGCTACGATAAATTTATAACAATTAGCGTAACCAGGATATCTGGCACACTGTTCATCTTCAAAGAATAATCAACATAAAGACTTGGCAATGAAATGCATACGAAGACATTTACTTATCATGAGCTCCTACATGTGATGCTCAACAAAGACAAGTGAATTCTTCATGATCACCTTAAATCTAGCTAAGTTCACTGCCAATAACCTTCAAGAACTCCAATAAAACAAACATATAATACTGCCCAAGAAGTATGGACCATCACTAACCCTTTGCAGTTTGCTTTCTGTGTCCATATCTCGCCTGAAAGCGTGCTGTTTCCTCGATCTTTTTACAAGGATCACATATTCGGACTGGTGAATCACCTTGTCCACGTAAAACCATTCTTTGCTGGGTGCAAGTATTGCAAAACAAACCTCCACATCTGCGACAATGATGCTATGGCAATAAAAGTAATACATCATCAAGAAGGATCATTTTTTTCGTCAAAAATATTCTGTAAAGCAAAACACGACATAGCTAAACACTAAATTCTGCAATTGAAACAGATCAACACATTAAGAAGGTTTTAATGTTGTAGAAAGTTCTACTCACTACTTATCTTGTGTCTAACTGTAATAGTGCCTGCATACTTCTAAAGGTCAGAAAACTTGTAAAAGATAAGAAATCAGGATAATAGGAATAGTATCTATCATAGATACATCCAGCATCAAAACCAAGGAACCAACCAGTAAACAAGCCACATTCAGAAAGGAATAAAATTTCTCCACGAATTCCAAAATAACTCATATAACTATCATCGAACAAAAAACATGTTCTGTTCAATTATTGATTAGAAAGTGGAACAGAAAACGGTTCCTTTGCATGATTTAGTTAATTATCAGTCAACGGAGCAAGAATAAGCTTGTTCCGTGACCAAGTATGCATTTCGACAGGTAGAATTACATTTATGTGACAGACAGTACGGAAAAACAAAAGATTCCTTTGTGACCAGCAAAAAGAAAATTCTAAGAAGATCAATATCTGATTGTGACTTGTATTGCTTCTTGGTATACGGATAAGGCTAAGCTTAAGCCATTAGATTTTGGTGAATGACATTACATAGTTAACACATTGGATTTGGATCGTGTAAGAGCCATAATACAATTCCTAAATTTAAAGTTAATTCACCATTGCAATAGGAATTTAACAATCAAGCTAGCATGTGGGAAATTATTTGGTATTGTTATATCATTGTTTGCCTAATATTTGGTAATCTTGATGAGGTTAATCTCTAGTAACTAATTCTTGTTCATGATTTTTTCTTAAATGGCCACTGAAGCACAATATAAAGAAAACCTGTTTGGTCTCATTCATCGGCAAATTACTATGCAGAAACGGGCAAGAAGGCTAAATTCATTGACATCAATTAGAATGACACTTCCAGGTTTCTTCTTTTGTTTGTGTGCATAGATACAGCATCATTATTATAAATTCAGGTGCAAAAATGGAACAATAACTGAGGATTAAGGACAATAAGAATCTAAACAAGTATGCCTAATTATTTTAGGACTTCAACCTACTAAAACCCAACTGATTATACAGCTGAAATCATTGACAGAAACTAATTTTAAAGGAGTTATAGGGAAAAAAAAGGAAAAAAAAAAAAGATGGTTATAGAAAGAACTGAGAAGTACATCAAAAGTTGCATACCTTTCTATTAATAAAGGTGAACTGAGATGCACAACCCTGACAGTGTGATGCATCTAACACCCAACTTCCTCCTCGCATTGAAGGCTTTGCTGGCAGGCCGATCTTTTCCAACATCTTTCTGGTATTCTAAAGGAATTTGAGGTGAAGACAACAGAACAATTTCGGCTAACTTTCAAAGTTCAATCCTTCTGTATGTTCCAAGTTAGTTGTCTTTATTGGAGTGCAAAGAACATTTTTCAAAAATTATTCTGCAAAAGTGAGGAATGATTAACACTTATATGGCACAGAACTTGAAAATTTTCCAGGTTACAATGATGAAACTTTAACTTAGGTGGACAAGATAGATCACAGCATCAATGTGGTTACTTTAATTAAAAAGTTCAACATGTATACTTCCTTTATCATCAACCATGATGAAGTCAAACCACAATCAGTCCGAATACTACTACCAAACTTAAATCTGTCGTACATGGAGTGATCAAAAAGATGTTAAACAAAAAAATTAAGTTCCCTAGGTCATTTATTATAATATCCAATATTGATGTTATAATACTGAAAATCAATTTCTGCATTTAAAGGCTCCAACTTCATGTCGATTTCCAAGGCAATAATGTCACCAAGCATGGTATCTACTCCAAAAGGAAGATTCATTTTTTGAGTTACATTAGTTCGATAATGTTGGCTTTGTCAATTAACACCCAAAGAACTCCTCAAGAGTTAATATCTTCTCATATATGAGTTCCACCAAAGAAACATGCAACCTATCAAGGACCCAAGCTCAACCCATGGGAACCAAAGCAGGTCCACACCTTGATTGGGAGCCCTTCTATGAAATACCTCTTGGCTACTAGATATAACCTATGCCGGACTGCTAGCACCTCTTTTCCTTCATCAGAGATGGGACTAGTCTTTTCTGAAGTTAACCAGCACATGTGAAAGAAGCACTCCAAGTCTTACATTACTATCATGAGGTTTTTTTCTCATCGAAGCAGATTGCAGGCATATGTTACGCATGAGCAAAAATCTCTACAGAGTTCAAATATATCAGGTTGAAGTCAAATCTCTTTTTGTTATGTGCCAACTACCAAAAATCCATATTTGCATATGCTTCTCCAAATACATGAGTGATGGACAATGACTAGGTACTACTCAAAAGTTCCTAATAGCCAAAACCCACCACGAACTATCAACCATTGCATGTTTGCTAGATTACAAACAAAACTCCAGAACATTATGTTGGTCGCCCTGCCCTGCCAAATCTAGCTTCGACCACCCGCACTTCTCCATCAATAGATTCGATAAAACGAAGATCTTTCTATAGGATAAAGATGCAAAATCCACTTAATCGATCCTCCTTAGGCGCGACCAAGGTACTCTCGCTTAAAATCAGTCAACAAAAGAGGAAGAGAAACAAAAAGAGGACTTAAGGAACCCTAAATTGGGTCATTGGCAGACATGACCAAGGGATTCAAAAGGAATGAAATCGAGACGAGAAGAGAGAATGACGCTTGGCCTTACATCAGCCGAGCCGGAACCAGAAGGTACGCAACTGCAGAGGGATCGGATCTGGAAAGCGAGGGTTATCGTTACCTTGGACTGGAAGATTCAAGCACACTGGATCGATCGAGGCTGTAGCGGTCTTCGTCCGACCCTTTTGATGGGACGAAGGAACGAGGAAGGAAGAAACGAAAGGGAGACGCGTAAAAGGTGTTTACTTTGCTCGCATATCGTTCGTTCGTTCGTTACACCAAAATCCGGTGACTCCGATCGCCTGTCGCTTTAAATACAGGGAACAGGATTTCTTGAGGTAGAATCCTGTCCTACGTCTTCGAATAGACAGGCACATTTATTTCCATTATTGTTCTGCTATCCTATTATTAATATCTTAGTGATAGAAATATTAAAAAAATCGTTTATTCCGTTTTTAGCAATAATCAAGAATTTATACTATTTCTGGTAATTTTGATTTATGAATAATATCAAAAAGTCAGCTGCATAATATTAAATATAATATACTTTAGAAATTGTATCTTTAAATTGTAATTTTAAAAATAATATTTTAAATCTTGAATTTTGAAATTGACAACTTCTGTTTAAATATATATTTCGGATTTAAACTTATATTCTGTGATTTAAAAAAAATCCAATTTTTTATCTTAAAAAAAAAGAGGAACTTTTGATTTTGTATATATATATATATATATATATATTAAAATTTAAAATAGTTTATTTAATATCATTTAACGTTTTCGTGATTTATATATCAAATTTATCTATTTTTTTTAAATAATATATATATATATATAAAGAGGATTGAAATAGCTGTAAGGAGTTGGTAAAAGAAAATTATTATTTACTGTAAATTTTCTCTGTTATAAACACTCTTGTTATTTATAGGTATTACTAACATATATAATAATTTTAAATTAATTATGTTTCTCATCAAATGAATATAAAGATTGCCATCCTGCTTAATGATCTCTAAGAATCGATCTATATGACTCAACCAAAAGATTTTGACTTGGACAAGCATCCAATAATGATATTAAAAAAATTGATAGTATTTTCTTTTCCTTTGATTTCGAAACTAGTGAATCTGATAATTGTTTTTATTGCAAAAGAGTTGACGATGAATTTAATATTTTAATCTTTATGTTGAACCAGTGATCTTGATATTATTAATGAAATCAACATATTTTTATCATGTCATTTTGATATGGAAGATCATGGAGAAGCAGATGTGATTTTCATAATGAAGATCATATTTGATTCAATCATTTTGTCTCAATCTAACTACACCCAAAAAATTTATTGAAAAGTTTGGATAATTATTTAATTAATTCTACTGACTCTAGTGTTTATCTCTTATGAATTAAGAAAAATATTCTTAAATTATTAGATCTCTTATGTACCTCTTTAACTGAATCAAACTCGACATAGTTTATAGTGTGTTTAGATTAAATAAATATACTAGCAATCCTAGTATAAAATATTAAAATATTTTAGAAAGAGTATTTAAGAATATTAAAGGGACAATATTTAAGAATATATACTTGATGGTTATAGTGATACCAATTGAATTTTTTATTCTCTTGATAATGTCTTTACTTCAAGTGGTAGTGTTATCTCTTGATACTCTACTAAACAATCTATCATTGAAGCTGAATTGATTGCATCGAGATCATATGTTTAGAAGTTAGATCAAATCTATCTTTGATTTTATTGCCATTACCTTTATGGCTTATTTCAATATATTGCAATTTAAGAGCCGTAATAGAATTTTATTAAAAAAATTATAAATTTAAAATTCAGTAGACATTATAAAGATCGATGAATGTCTATACGGTAGCACAATGTTTACTCAATTGTTACATTGTATTATATTAAATTTGAATAAAATTATACTAATTATCTTACTAAAGGTTTAAATATGATAAAGGTCCTAAAATCATTCAAGTTGACGGGTCTTTGCTCATAATAGGTTTTCTAGTAGTGGAAACCTAACAACTGTGATAGATAATTTCTTGAAAGAGGTTTAATGTAAAAATAACAAGACGATTGATTGACCAAGAAACATAATTACGAGCACTTTCATAATACATAATATATTATAGTAAATAATCTTGAACCCATCCGATTAGTGCTCATATGTAGAGAGATAGAAAGAGCATTGCTTAGATATAGATTCTATACACATTTTTTTGTTGGAGCTTTCCTATATGAGAGTATCTATCGACAATCGTGGCTAGGGATTTGGGTAATCTCTAGAAACTCTCGTAAATAAACGAAGATACATGTGCATAATTATAAATGAGCAAACCCTCTCATATAATATTATATTATGAACTATATGTGTAATAGTAAACATTTTTTATATTAAGTAAGGTTTAAGCTTTATAAAGGCACCTCACTAACCACATAGTATAAGTTTGAGCATTATTTTTTATTTATTCACATTATTTTTAATATTAAAATATTTTAAAATTTTGTGGGGGATTGTTAATATTTAGTAACAGAAAATATCAAAAATTTACATTTACTCTCTTTTATTTCTTCTTTTGTTTCACTTTTCATTTCTTTTTTTTTATATATTTTTTCCTTTCCTTTATTCACAATTCCCTATAAAGCTGATAGATTTATTCAAAATTTCCTCTCTTAAAAATTTTTCTCACATTCTTTCTCTGTTTTCAATATGTGGCTTAGGATAGGGTCAAACGCGATTTTGGGTTTTTTTTTTGTTTCTTTTAACCTAATCATATTTATTTTAAATATGATTGATTTATGTTCTAACAGTATCATCCATATAAATTGATATAGAAATAATACTACTAATCTAATTATAATTAAAACATTTGAAAACTTTAGTATCAAATAATACTTGCAAATACGGTCTTAAGCATATACTTTTTTAGATCCATGCACTGTTTGTTTATTAAGAAATAATCCAAAATATAAATCATTCTCTCAATTTGTGAACAATGAAGGAACAATGGGGGAAAGTTTAGTTGAGCAACAGTGAAGAGTGTCAATCAAGAAGAATTGATTTTTCCTTTTCTTGTATCTATCTCATCATTAAGTAGAATAAAGGAATGAACAGTCTCTTTCATACAAATAGGAATTTTACATTGTTCATATAAATGCTCCAACACAATCTCCATTCCTAAATAGAAAACCTATGCCTCCCTCCTGCATAGTTTGGCCCACTAAGCTTAACCCATTCATTCATTCATTCATTCATTCATTCGGAGAGGTTTCTTTTGGAATTTGTAAATGGCATATCTCCTTTCTTCATCAAAGTCATTATCTACTTTCAGGTGTATGCAATAACATTCTGCATGATCCCCTCAATTCTTATGAAGGTGTGGGCAATTGGAGATGGAGGACATCCATCACCTACCAAACTGGAGAATATTAGTACCAAAATGAAGAATAATAGAAGGTTGAATGATAAGAGGTTTTCTAGTAGTATTAGATGGACAAGAACTAGAAACCAAGTTGGTCAGTATACATGATTGACATCCTTGTACATCATCACTACCCAACTGATGTGATACTTTGAAGCCAGAGGAGCATTCATTGACTATGATAGCTGACTTAGCCATCAGTTCTACCCTGAAGAAACTCCATCTTGGTTTAAGCAACAGCTGCAGTGGATTGACAGACTCATCTGACAAATCTGGTGGGGATTGGCAACAGCAACATTTACTCAAGCTGAGTTTTTCTTCTGATAAAGGTCAAAGTGGGGTTCTGATAATAGAAACTGTAGACTGGATTACCTCAACACTCCTTTATTAGTAGCAGATTTCTTAAAAGATAAGAATTGAACTTTTTTCACATATGTTTTTCTTTAATATATACACATATTACTGTAGCAAAACTTAATATCAATCAATATTTTCTTCCTTAAATCTCATTAGATTAGAATTAAATCCTCGTAGGATATATGTACGACCTAACTTAACGTGGTAAGTTTACGTCATTACGTATCCTTTGACCTAGTATGAGATATCTATCCTTAGTAAAAACAATAACTTACTTTCAAAATATGAAATTATTAGTTAGACTCGGAATATCATATCTCCATCGATCATCAATCATAATAGTGGAAGAGAAATATTTCAACATCAAACTAATAACAGACTATTTAATCATCTATTATTGTATTATGCATTATTTGTGGTCCATTCAGATGGTTGGGAGTATATGCCTCTTGTCTACAGCACATGCCTTCATATCTGTCCATTCAAAATAAATAATATTAATATCAATATCAATGTTAAAACTAGATTGGGAACTCATTAGATCAGAAGTAACCAAAGCTTGAAATGAGAATATGAAAGATCCTAGGCTTTCTTCCTTGCATACTTATTCCTCCTAAGCCTTCTTCTTCTTCTTCTCAATTTGCTTTGGATTTTGTATATTTGCTTGATTTTTATTAATTAAAATGAATATCTAACATTCATTTCAGATTTCTTCTTTTTCCAATTCCTTGATGATGTTTCTTAATTGACTAATTAAACTATTCTTTTTCTGAAGAAGAAATATATTATCTACTTTTTACTATGATGATGAAACTTGATCTAAAACATTTTTATTAACTTGGTTATATCATATTTTTAGAATATGTTAGATACAATTTTAAATCCTTAATCGATATATGAGTCAAATACATCATTACCATATCAATATTTTTTTAGATTTCTTATATGTATTCGATTAAACCAATCATGTTATGTACAGTATATATACCATTAATTCACTATGTACAGTATGTATACTATATACCAATTACAACTAATAACTACACATAAAATGGTTGCATTGAAATATATATTGGTTGATATTTATTGATGATCTGAAAGATAAAAAGATTCTAAAATACGATTTTGTGATAACCTATCAAGGTCTTTACCAACTAAGTAAACTGATTGGCGTATAACTTAATATTGATATAATATCATTCATTTTGTTTTATTATTCAATAATATTGAAAGATACATGATGATATACTATTCTCTTTATTCCTCTTTGTATGAAATAGTAAAATGTTAGATTATATAGTTCAATAACTAAAGATAATATATATTAAAAAGATTAATTAGATTTTCATTAAAGAAAAATAATAATAAAAAGAGAATATTAATCTTAGGATATTAACTCCCTCTAGTCTTATATTTAGAGGACCTTCTTGTATTTTAATCAATAATAATAAATATTATTAATTAGAGTGGTTATATGTCAAGTAGAAGAGGGAGAAGAACGATATAGTTTCCTACAAAACTAAAAAGACTTCATGTTATCGAATGTATTATGATATAATTTAATAATATTATAAGATCTTAATTCGACTAAAGATTTATTGTATAAAATTTTTTCTAATATAATAATATACCATATGATATATCGATACCAATTCATACGTATCTATCAGATTAAAAATCGATACTTGTGGTCGATGATCCTTGATTTAAACGTTATATTAAACATATATCATGTAGTTGAAGGAAGAAGAAATACAAACAATACTTGAGGCCATATGAGCTTACCCCAATCATACTAACTGATGCCAAATCAAACTCTCTTAAAATGTAGTCAATATAACACTAATAAATCAAGATAAGTATAGGGAAGTCAATTGATACACGCACACGCACCAATTGCAACCACACCTTCCTCCACAAAGAAAACATCACCATCCATCACTCCAATTACAAGTCCAATTCACGTAAAGAAGTAGGGACAGCTCATGTTTGTGATTGATTGTGCATGTCTTGAATGATCCTATCATCTATTATTATCAGCAACAACTATTCACCCACAGCTGTCTCAAGAAATATGCTAATATCCTTCATGTGAAAAAGATGAGTTATGATTAATAATATTAAGAAAATATTAAATAAATTATGATCATATAGTCTTTAATAACCCAATTAGAATCGGATCGAAATATAGACCAAATGATTCATCGATTTCAAATCAAATCGAAAATGAATTTAGACGATTCTTCCTCGTTAATGATTCCTTATATATATAAATTTTATTTTTATTATTTTAATTTTTTTAATAAAAAAAATCAACTATTCAATTAGATTCAGATATACCTTTTAATCACTAGATTAAAGCATCATCTCAAAACAACAGTTATATTATTTATCTAATCTCACATCCAAGTAAGTCAAATATGTAAAGCATTATATAATTATTCATTAAATGAGGATTTGAAATGAAAGATAAGTAAATCTTTGTTTGATATTTGAATCCCAAATTTAAGATAAAAAGTGAGTCAAATACATCCAATCAAACTGATCTTTTAGACATAAATATTTTGGATATAATTTTCGTCGGAAAAATATTATTTATTTATTTTAAAGTATATTTATGTTGACAATCATCCATTCGAGAATATTCTTCATATTAATCTTTCTGTAAATTAATTTCCTGTTGAAGATTTAATTTATGCAAAAAAAGGAAACGCACATTAAAAAAATTAGGAAAATAAATTAATGCATAAAAAATATTATTTTCCAAGTCATATATAAAAAATACCAACTCAGCTGACCCCCTTCGCTCCCTCCCTCCTTCTCTCTCTCCTTCTCTCGTGCTCTCTGGAACCTGCGCGAGCCCGACCGCAGCCGTTCGATCAGTGGTAGCTTTCAAATGGGTGCCTGCATGTCGTGCTCCCAGACGGCGGCGAAGGAGCCCGCCGGCGCCTCCTCGTCCCGCGCCCGGTCTGGCTCCCAGAGCTGGAAGGCGAGGAAGAAGCTACAAGAACAGGAGGGGGCGAAGGGCGAAGGAGGAGGAGGGGGAGGACGGTGGCCAGCGGCCGCCTCCGTCTTTGGCGACGTAAGGGAGGACGAGCTCCACCGGTTGCCCGATCGGTTGTTCTTGAATGGCGCCACCGAGGCTGCGTGCCTCTACACTCAGCAGGGGAAGAAGGGGACCAACCAGGACGCCATGGTCGTTTGGGAGGTACCGGGTTTTAACCCTATGCATGTGGTCAAAAACTTTTTCCCCCTCCTTTTTGCTCTTGGTTTGTGGGGTTTGACGGCAAAAGCTTGGATTCTTGTGGGTAATGGATTTTGGGTTCATAAGTCACTCTTTCTTTTAAGTCATGCATGCATTTGGACTCTCCTATTCACCCTAATCCAGATTTTTTATATGGTTAATAGTGTTCTTTTTAAGGTTCTATTTTCTTCGCTGTGAAATGAGATTAGAAGGATTCCCTCGAATGATTTGAAATTAGCACAGTAGACAGAGAAAAGGGGGAAGAGAGAAAGAAATGCAACAGAGGAAAGAGGAGGGAGGAGGAAAAGGACAAGGAAACAAGTGTAGCATTAGTTTCTCTTGATTAAAAATTACTTTTTTGGTTAAAATTTCAATCCATTTTTCTGTGTGATTAATTTTCTGGAAATTTTTTATGCCCTTCTTTTGACTTGAATATACCTTAATATTAACTCATCAGTGGAAGTTCACTAGTTGTTGGTGGTTTTCAATTGGGGCTTGTTTAATGCATGTACCATGGTCAGTGGTGTTGTATGCTAAATTTGTTTGTAATAATTACTAAGTGTCCTTTCCCCGTAACATGTTCTTCACTGGTAAAATACTAAACATACAAAATAATTCACTGGTACAAGTTAGAAAAGTTCAAAAGATCCCAGCATTACCAGCAACTTACATATCTAGCTAGCACTGTTCAACTTGTAGCTGTGGTTTATGCATCGTAATATTCCCATGCCTATATGATCAAATCTATTTTTGGTTTGTTTTATGTGGATGTTTTAAAGATCATTTTAGGTTCAATTGGTTGGCATTTAGTACACTCATGTTCCTGCTACAATAGGTTCATTACTAACAAAATTTACTTATCAGCTGCATTCGCTAGATTAAGCTCTTCTAGGGAATTATAGACACAACTACATTTTGTATTTCTGTCACTATATTCTAGCAATTCCATTAAATTTGTCATACAGATATGTACCATTTATGGTTTTCCTTTGGAAACAAACAGATCTGTAGCCCTAGACAGTTTTAACACATCAAGATTCTGTTGTTATATACCTAAACAAAACCAATAAGGCAGCATATCCCTGTATCTGTAGTGTAATCTGAACACATGCAAACACTTCTAACAGCTCACCTCTTGAATGGTGATATATATGCATATTATACATCTTGATTTGTATTTTATGTTCAATTGATATTCACTAAATATTGACTGCGATGGAAAGTTCGAAATTGTGTGTATTCTTACAATGGAAAAAATAGTGACGTGTGCTCATAAATCACGCAGGTACCTTCTTTTGTGTGGGGAAAAGAAATTTTACATTGGCATAAGTTTTTTTCATGTAATAACAGAAGTACACACGAAATTGAAGGAGAGGATTTGTGGAAAAAAAACAAGGAAATAACCATTAACTAGTCCAGTATGTGCATCAATGTTTGTAAAGTGACATGTATATGAAAGCATCAATTTGATTCACGGAGAAAGCTGATAGTTTTATCACAAATTTCTAAGTAGGAAGCTCAAGTGATCATTAAAAACAACTGTCATATGTGGAAGTTCATTGTTCTGTTTCTTTTCTCCTTGCCTTTTCTGTTCTCCTTTTTCTTTCTCAAAAGTTCTTTGCTACTTTTGTAGAAGAACTTCATCATGTGGAGAAGAGTTGTCATAACAGAATTTATTCAGTGGCATTGCCTTTTCTTTTCTTTTTCCTTCTGAGTGGGTGAACTGGTCCCAGTTGATTGCTTCCTGTCAAACATATCGAGTCACATGAATTATAGGTTACCGATCATGTCATTGATATGATGCTTTTGACAAAAGGCTGAATCCGACAAGTTGCTTCTTTGTGTTGATTCCAGCCATGCTCATGTTTTGAGCATGAACATGTGACAAGGAAATGCTATCGGTATGCTGTCAACTGAATGGGCCACAACTTTGCCTTTTCTCACAGGATCTAGCATTCGATTGAGAAATTCACCAATATTGTGTTGACAATTCCACTGAAGTCTTATATGATGGAATTCATGTTATGATCTTAAATGGTTTACCATTGATGATGGAACCTTACATTAATCTTATGTCTCATGTAACTAGTAAATCCCTTGCTTTTTATGCATGTTTTCTCTCTTATTTGCAAACCATTTTCATTTGTACAACTCTTCTAGTGTTATGTTGAAGCAGTATCATCGTTGGTGCAAGTTTCAATTCAATTTTTTATCCTTCTGTAGAGCTTATTTATATTCACTAAATGAATGAAATCAAATCATCTATCCATTAGTTTCTCTTTTATGTTAGCTATATATTCCAAGACCATCAAGTTCTAGATTTTACATTCTGTAACGTAGTGTAGGTTTCTTCAAGTGTAGATTGTTAATATTTACACAACCTTTTGAATTCACAGTGCATCAGCTGTAACATATAGAGAGGTACTTTAGCTAACCATTAAATAGGATATTTTTTTTGCTTCATGGACCCCTTATAATCCTCTAGCAACTCTTTCACTCATAATTTTTCAGTCAATCATGTCTAATTAATGGAAAGAACCATCTGTTGCCTTCAATTGTTTCCTTTAGTTTCCCACAATTTTAGTTAAGATATAACTAATATGTTCTCTGGACTAGGATCATAATTCCAAACAGGTTATTGACTTCTATTTAATCTCGTGAGTTTCCTGATATGAATCTTTTAAAAGCTTCCAGTCTATACGCATTCATTTGTATTCATAATTGTTTCTTTTTTTTTTATAATAACTACATTATCAAACTCTTTTTGACTAAAATTCCAATGACATTATTTTTTAATGTAGAATTTTATGCTGAGAAGTGACACAATATTCTGTGGAGTGTTTGACGGTCATGGTCCATTTGGTCATAAGGTTGCCAAGAAAGTCAGAGATTCTCTTCCTCTCAAGCTATCCGATCAATGGAGAGCTAATTTTAATGGCAACAAGGGCCCTCATCAATTTAATAGCATGTCTGGAGGGACGGATTCTGTAGAAACAACATCAATTACCATTGACGACGAGTTCAGTGATTCCTTAGATGTCGATGAGAATGAAACACTACCTGCGATGTATCTTCCACTTAAGAAGTCTATTCTGAAGGCCTTTAAAATAGTGGATAAAGAATTGAAGTTCAACCCTACAATTGATTGTTTCTGTAGTGGAACTACAGGTGTTACTGTTGTAAAACAGGTAATGAGCTCCAAAACATTTTTTGTCTTCTAAATAATTCGCTGCTCCTGAGTTAAACTTCGTGGAGTTGTTCCAAACTCTCTTTATGGTTCTAATATTCCAAACCGAACCAGCTCCACATGGACAAGTTCCAAATACCTCCAAGTTCTAGAACATTCATTTGCCTCCAATAAATTTTGCCTGCTGTTACTGTTGTAAAACAGATAATGAGCTCCAAAACATTTTTTGTCTTCTAAATAATTCGCTGCTCCTGAGTTAAACTTCGTGGAGTTGTTCCAAACTCTCTTTATGGTTCTAATATTCCAAACCGAACCAGCTCCACATGGACAAGTTCCAAATACCTCCAAGTTCTAGAACATTCATTTGCCTCCAATCAATATTGCCTGCTGTCTTAGTTTATCTACAATTCTGCAGGGGCGGGATCTTGTAATAGGGAACCTTGGGGACTCAAGAGCAGTAATGGGCACACGGGACAAGCACAATAATTTGATTGCAGCAGAGTTGACTGTGGACCTGAAGCCCAATCTTCCAAGTATGTTACATTTTTCTTTGTGAATCTAATAAAGCATGTTTTTGGAGGCAGTAGAACTTGCTAGAAGATATTCAGACCTGCTGTTCCCCAACTCATTTTTTGGTAACTTTTATTTTGCTTATGTCCTACAGGCAACATACCTTTTTCTTTTCCTGATGTCATGTATGTCTGTCATCAAGCAAATTTAACTATTTTAAAGTCTGATAGAAAAGCTATTTCCATGACTCAAACCTAAATAGAATAGCTATTTAGGTTTGCAAAGGAGTATCTTTCTCTGACTTCAATACACACCCTGTCATTATCGTAAATGAAGTGATCACTATATATTCTCATTATTGAGAACTTTTACTTGTGCAGTCTTTATTGTCTATGTGCTACTTAATCTTCAATGTGTTGTTTTAGGAGAAGCAGCTAGAATCCAGCAATGCAAAGGAAGAGTTTTTGCCCTGCAGGATGAACCAGAAGTTGCCCGTGTATGGTTACCAAACAGTGACTCTCCTGGCTTGGCTATGGCCAGAGCTTTTGGGGACTTCTGCCTCAAGGATTATGGTTTGATATCTGTTCCAGATATCTCATATCGTCATCTCACTGACAAAGATGAATTTATCATTCTGGCTACTGATGGGGTATGCTCCACTTATATAACATTAGTCATTGTGAATACTGTTGCCGAAAATAAATCATTTGCAGATATAATAACTTTAACCTTCTAATTTCATGGTTTCATTTCTTAGTAGACCAGCTGAAAGTACTTTTGTTTTCATGTGACTACATCGTGCAAATATCTTAAGCTTATGTTGCAAATTCAAATTCTTTCCGTCAGTACTGTGCCTGTTGGAGTTGTGTTCACAAGCATCCTCTTTGACTATTGTAGCTATTTCCAACTCTTGTTTCCTTATCGACACCGTCAACTAAAGTATTCAACCTGTAACATTATCTTGTTGTAGATTGATCAGTTATTTTTTCTTCAGTCTCTTCCCTTTTCTTTGTCTGTCTTATTCTCTATTTATCTTCCTGAAATGATTATGAGTTCCTAACCTTTGCTTCTAGCATCTTGTCCTATTGCTGATCTATTGAGAGAGGCATAAATTTTTCTGTGGATTGTCTTTTTAGTAATTATTAGATGATGCCATATGATATTTAATCCTCTTAAGGATATAAATTATTTCATCTGACACTTAATTTTCCATCGTTCGTGGAGTTACCACAAACTATGATATAAATAGGTGTTTGTTAAAGAATGTCCAGCATGACAACTTTCAGAATTTTTGTAGTAATTGTGCACTTTTCATAGGTTTGGGATGTTCTTTCAAACAAGGAAGCTGTTGATATTATTGCATCAGCACCAACACGTGGAACTGCTGCCAGAGCTCTTGTTGATTGTGCAGTTCGAGCTTGGCGATTAAAATTTCCTACCTCAAAAATTGATGACTGTGCTGTTGTCTGTCTATACTTGGATAACCCATCATCATCTGACCAATCTCATACGGTCCACTCCAAGAAGTCACCTATTCAGCCAGCAGTATCAACAGATATGGATTTTGTGAATGAAGTAGTAATAGATGATTCAATTGCTGGTGGAGCTCAAGTTCATGCTTCCCCATTGGAATGCTCGCACACTCTTCTTGATGCTGATGAGATTGTTCCGGTGTCTGAGGTATCCAGGGTGCCAAGGGTGGCAGAAAGATCCCAGTCTAGTAAGAGTCTTGCTGATTGTATATCTGCGACAGAGGATGAAGAATGGTCTGCCCTTGAAGGTGTTACGCGAGTCAACTCCTTACTTAATCTTCCGAGGTTTTTGTCTCGTGACAAAGGGTTGGCAAGTCAGAAGAAATGGTTTTGAGGATGATCTTGAACATGAAAATTTGGAACATGCTATTTTGGTCATTCTTTCCATTAACTAGTATCACAAAAGGAAGATGAGGCCAAGCTGTGTAATTGGAGTTTCTGTTCAAAATCATGATGCTACATGTACTATTGTTCATTGGAGAATCATACTTCACAGGTTTCATTACTTGTGTAAATAGGTTTTGTTCCTTTTTAGGTGTGAGGAAGCTTGTGAAATATGTATCCAATGTTCATGAAACACAAATTGGACAATGTTGATTCCTTCTTTTGCCAAACAGAAAAATTCTCCCATTCTACTATTTGCCTTGGGATTGTATTGCTTGGTTGCTTCTCCCCATGTTTTTGGACATCAGAAGTTTGTTCCAAGTTCGTGTTCCTCGTACTGCTCCAGGATTCTCTTAGAAAGGTGGAAAACCATGTCAGCTTCTTCTCAAGTGCCATCAAACAAAGTTGGTATGTGCTCTTCTCCATGGACAGATGTGTATCAACTGTGATCTCTCGCTCTTCAATTTGCGCCATATTGCTAAGTGCGATCGACGTGAAACCTCGGCGTTTGGCACGAGGTTTTGACATGTGATGGTCAGATCCAATGTAGAGAATAGCGCCCTGCGGCCAACAATTAAGATATCTTTACTCTTGATGATCTTAATCGGATTTGACCGGCTTTGACGCAATCTAGTTAGCCCCAGATTTCGTGTTGGGTTTGATCGACACGAGTCGAGGTCAACGCGACGTGAAGTAGTACGGCCACCCGACACGACTCGATCTATTCGATGCGGCGGGTCCATAAAATCCTGTTGAGGAACCCTAATTCTGAATGTATGAAGTTCCCGGCTTTTCTCTTATTTTTTTGGACTTTTCCGTTTCTTTCTGACCACTATTTTTGCGTCCTAATGATTTCTCGTCGATCATATTTGTCCGATCGATCGAGGGAGGTCGAAAGGTTCGGGTTTTCTTGTTGACTACGGGGTCGATCAATGCGACATAGTCGGTTTTTGAGTTCTGCCCGCAATCTGTTTGTTGTTTTGTTCTCCCGTCGAAAGCCGTGATTTGTTGCAATAAGATTTAGGGTATTCTTCTTGTGGATAGGATCATATCATGCTCTCTTCGCATACCGTTCGTCGAGTCTGTGCTGCTATTGATGCCTTCGATGTGACTTGCGTGGCTGCCACTATCACAAAATCAAGAACAAAAACAGATCTTTCAGCTGTTCCTAACGAGTGTGACACTCCTGAAAACTTCCCCACCATTGCTGCTTGCAAAGCTGCGAGTTTGACTAAGGATTCAGGACTGAAGCCTCAAGCAGAGCCAGAGGCGTCCTTGACCAACACGTATTTGAAACCTAAACCCATCGGCGAACCTGCGCTTGTGAGGATTAAGGCAGAGAAAGATGCAGAGAAGCTCTTCCAAATGTTCAAATCCAATGTTCACAAACGGCCTTGTAGTCGAAAACAGCTGCGCCTTTGAGGACACAGTATCCCGACTTGCTGGAGCCGGCCGCTTTGACCTCATCGAACGTCTCCTTGAACACCAGAAGACACTTCCCCAGGGATTCATCGTTCGAATCATAATGCTATATGGGAAAGCCAGGATGTCGGATCATGCCCTGAGGACGTTCCATCAAATGCATCTCTTTGGGTGTCCTCGAACTGTCAAATCATTCAATGCCACACTTGAGGTCTTTTTCCCAAACCTGCAGATTTGATGAGGTCCAAGTTGTTTTTTCCAACGAGCGTGCGAAGAAGTATGAAATTATGCTGGATGAGATTTCATATGATATCATCATCAAAATAATGTGTGAAAAAATTGGTACTTCAGAGTTCAGATTCTGCTTACTTGGCCATGGTGGAGATGGAGAAGGCTGGGCTTAAACCAGATGTTGTTACCAATCCTACTCTCATGCGTGCGTCCTATGAGCATGGACGATGTGAGATTGATGATGGGTTGTGGAATATTATGGCGCTTAAGGGTTGTTTGCCAAAATTTGCCACGTTTAATGTCAGAATCCAGTTTTTGATTAACCGAAGGAGGGCTTGGCAGGCCAATGACTTGATGCACTTAATGTGTAAAGCTGGTGTACAGCCAGATGCAATTACATATAACCTGATAATTAAAGGTTTTTGTATGATGAGTGATCTCAAGATGGCCAAGAGGATTTTCTATGCTATGCATGGAAGGGGTTGCAAGCCAAACGGTAAAATTTATCAAACTATGGTTCATTATCTCTGTAAAGGAGGGGAATTTGGTTTGCCATTTAGGTTGTGCAAGGATAGCATGGAAAGGAATTGGTTTTCGAATGTTGACAGCACTAGTAAGTTGCCAAAAGGCCTTATGACTATTTCAAAGTACCGAAATGCCAGGGAAATTATAAAGTTGGTCGAAGCAAGAAAATCCTCAGATACAATCAATGAGATCAAAGCATTTCAAAGCATAGTCTCTCATGGTAGGAAATGATAGAACAAATGAAGTCTTGGAACAATTTTGGTTGTACCTTTTGGTTTGAAAACAATGATTTTGTTCATTATATTTTATTTATTTGATCAACCATTGGAAAGCACTAATTGTCCTGAATTAGCTGCTGAGGCTCTGGCTCTTGCATGTCAGAGTCAGAATTACCAGATCGAAAGAAGCCCAGGCAACTGCATTTTGGGCTACCTCTAGTCATGGGGAACCTTCTCATAAGTTATTTCAAGAGGTTATATGCTAGTATGTTTCATCTGAACTATCTTTATTTGGTATAACATGTTAAATAAGTATATGTTCCTTGTTGCTACTTTAATTATCCAACTGATAACTTTTACACTGTTGTTTGTTGTGTAAATTATTGAATTTGTTATTAATGGCTTCTCATAATATTTGAAGATCTGAAACATATAATAAGGTCAGAAACCTTGGGGCAATTAGGGAATGGGTAAACTTCATTTACGTATCCACTGTTTTTCTGGTTGCTATCATTAACTTTCGTCCATATCAGTTTGAGTCTGTGAACAAGGCAGATAACGTCACCTACTCTATATTTGCCTCGAATTATGAGTGATCATGATGATGGTTCGTTTGTGAGGATCTAGTATTTTGATATTTCAATTGAACTTTCTCATTGCAAAAGATTGATAGTGGAGCTCGGCTTATGAAGTGACTGGAATGGAGGTGTGGCCTAACACAAGACATGACTTGCTTAGAAGCACAGTAAACTTCACACTGGTAGAAAAGGGAAAATGGGGTAGAACTTTTACTTGTTTTTCTCTGTCAAAATATGTCTCAGCAAGATTTCAGAGTACTCTTTGTAAAAAATTGATTTAAATCAGAACATCTTATTTTAGAACCACTTCGGCCAGTACAGCTACCAATGTGAAGATTTGAAAGCAAAAAAGCAAGTTCTAAGCATCTTCTGTTGACTAGTTTTCATCAAAATATTGAAGAAAGTCTCCCTACATGTAGTCAAATGTTATAGAAATAATGTAGAATCTCATTCTGTCAAGCAATGTAGGAAAAAGTCATTTTAACTTGATGATTTTATGTTGATGTGTTTTTATCATTGCTTTCTGTTTGTTGAATATGTCATCTGGCTCTTAAAAGGTGACAATTGTGGAAGCTCTCTAGTTGTTACTTTCTTTTCCATTTCTGCATGTTTGATATCATTTGAGTTGGGAATATTGTTTTTAGTTTATTGAGCTAATCTATTCACTAAAGGTGAATTTGACTTGCAACATAAAATAACAAAAATGTGTAAGAGATAGCTTAACTTTGATAATACAAATATGTTGTTGCAGTAAATAATTGTTACATATATTGCATGCAAAAAGACCTAGGATTTATCAGTTTGGAGCTTTAAACATAGCGATGACCAAAATTTATTCTTTAATTGTCTTTTTAGTGAAGTGTTCAGTAATATAAGGACCGAGGTTTGCTGTACCGATGCATACCGCCTGGTATGGGTGGTACGTACTGGTCCAATAGGAAATTGGTACGTAAACCGCCCTTTACTGGGTGGTACCGATCACTTGATCTCGTATCGGGCGTTACAGGGTCTGTATCGGGTAGTAATGGTTGAAATCCGATCGTTATCGACCTGTACCGATTGGTATGCTTGGATTTTGATCGTTACCGACCTATACCAGGCAGTAACGATCGAAATCTAATCGTTCGATCATTACCAACCTATATCAGTCGGATTTTGATCGTTATCGATCAAGGGCTGAGATTGCCCTATTTCAAACGGTCAATTTGATCGTTTGAGGCTTAGAAAAGGGTTTTTAAACCTTTTTCTCTCTCCTCTTTCGACTCATTTCACTCTTTCAATCTCTTAAGCTCTCTCAAACTGTTTTCACTCACATCTTTCTTATTCTTATATTTTCACTCTCTTAAACTCAACAAAACTATGATTTGTAGATTGGATCGAACTTAGAAGGCTAATTTGGGAGGATCAAGAGGAAGAACACTCTAATCAAGAGATATGTATTCTCTTTTTAGATTTTTATTGATTTATGAGATGATTAAGCATATTCTATGCGATGTATGATCTAATGTCTAATATGTTGTTTGATATGTTTTTGATGGTAGAATAGTATTAATTAGGGAGTAATTAAGATCTTTAGTGTTGTAATTAATATGCTTAATATTAATTTTTTTCAAAATTAGACACTTAATGGGTTAAATCTTTATATTTCATATATATTAATGATTGGATCACATGTTTGTGATGCTATAATAGGTTTAATTAGATTTTAATTAAGTTTTTTTAGATATTGTGATTAGTAGTTTTAATAATGATTTAATCAAGATTTAATTGATATTAGGTCAATTTACATTATTTTTGCTAAAATTATAATAAATTTATATTTATTTCTAACTTAAAATCCTAATTTATCTTCTTTTTTTTCAGTTATTTTTGGAGATTTTTTGATGATTTTGGGTGTACCATCAGTATGCCTCAATATGTATTATACTGAGCAAGACTTGGTACATCGGTATAGATCAAAATTATAATATTTGATAAGGACTTAAAAAAAAAACTTTTTTTAAATAGAGAATCTATGAATGTTCCATATCCCGTGATATCTCCCTTCTTTTTTATTGCGTCTCTATTCCTTTTAAGAGATCAAGGACTGCTCTTTGTTTCTTCTCTTTTTTCTTTTTATACTTTCCTCCCTGTCTTGCATGTCAGTGAACATCAGCCATTGCAACAGTGGCAGCAAATGAACAATGTTGCGACTCAAACAAATGATAACAAAACAATAGTGAAATATGCAAGAGTGCCTGGGAGTTTGAGTCACTGGGATTACATCTGAGGCCCTTGTAATTATCATAGTCTCCTTCCACTCTTGCTTCAATCTCACTGATGTATAAGTCATTGGTTCATTCTAATTGTTAGATTGAAACTGTAATATGTGGTCTGGATATGAAAAATACTTCTATTATGCTATTACCATGTTTTAGTTTCTCTTGTTAATTTTGTGGCTTATAAAGCTTTTTGTCCCTCTTATGTGCATCTCTAACGACCATTGGTCTTCCTAGTACATGAACAAGGAAAGGGATACGGCTGCAGCGGGCTACATGTTGAGATTTTTGGATGGATGGTATGTGTGTTGTGTTATGCATGGTTCACTTGGTTCGATGCAAAACCTCCAATGCTGGTGCCAGCAAATTATGCTCAGCTGCTTGAGGAAGAACCGGTAACATCATGATCTGGAATCTTAAGATGACACATATTACCAAAAGGAATAGTGGGTACATTCATGTGGATGGCATCTTGATTGCTGTGTCTTTCTTAAGTCAGAGAAAAGTAGCAGAAGTTTACAGTTCCAAAATAGAAAGATATCTTTAGAGAGGAACAGAAAGTAAGTATGGACATACACTTGTTCCTTTCGCATTATTGTCAACTTCAAAATTGACCCAGCAATCAGAGAGAGGTGATTGAGTAATAAGCTAGAGATGAAACCGGCTGTAGCTTTGTCAGCTTTCCTGATGGAGGCAACCATGCATTGAATGCGATGAATAACATGAGTGCTGACGTTTAATCAAGTATAACACCATGTTTTAACAACATTTCCTAAGTGATCTTTTAGTATAGCTTGTTGAACTTTATTCTCTTTTAAGAGTTTTATTTGGCCACCTATTAATTAAATTCAAGGAAAAGTTAGAATTCTCAGGATGAGGCTCAAAGTCAGTGGCAAAGAAATTATAGAAAGCAACTACTACTTTAGCTTCGCCAAATCTTATCACTTCATGTTCTGCCACATTATTCTCGGAATGATGCTTAGTTCATAATTCTGGTCCAGTTGATCTGATGTGCTAATTTGCATCACTGCGAGCAGCTCAACACAGTTCTCAGCATCTCCGCCACAAACTCGCTAGCCTTCTTTATTCAACAAGCATCTTTTTGAACAACTCCTGAATTGGAGGGTGGAGCCGGGGATGGAAAAAGGTAGAGCTTGCACTTTTGAAGTTGCTTTTGTAGAATTTAGTGGAATGCAATATGTTGCTATATTTTCATTGTGTCAATCCATTTTTTGCATTCAATTTCATTGTCCCAGGTAACAGTTTACATATTTCAACTGATTATAGTTGTGTTATGGGTACTGAAACATTGCATCAAAATGAGTAGTATTCATTCACCAGATTTACTTGAACTAAGTTTGCCAACTGGTTTCAGTTTTCATTTTTAGAATTGAACAAGGGATTGCATGAGAAGATTTATTTGTGTTAGCTGCACCGAACAATTGGTTGTTCTTTATGTGGATGCTTGACTATTAATTAAGGAGCCTAAAATGCATAACTGGTTGTTCTTCCTCAAGTAGAGGTAATCTTCACTTTGTTTGTTTGGGGGAAAGGATACAAGACAATTTTCTCAATCCAATTGGTGTGTGCAATTCTTGGAGGGTATAAACCGTCTCATCAGAGTTAATAGCGTATTAAAACATGTGAAGGTTACAAGTCATGTATCAGGAGGTTGCAATGTCAAAACTCACCTAATAAAACAAGATAATGATGGGCATGCTATATGAAATTGATTGGACTTGCACTATTTCGATTTTGAAAGTCAATCATAAGAGCAGCTAGTTTCATATTGTGGCCTCACACAGTACTGTGCTGAAGCAGCTCTAAAAGCTTGTCTTTTTTGTTAGGTTACTGGGATTCTCTTGCTCTTCATAAAGGAGATTGAAGGTGACCACTGCTCAGAGAAGAGAGCATAAAGAATGACAGTTACATTGGTACTCAAATAAATCTAACATCAAAGGTAATATATTCCTCTTGTCATCCTACTTGGCTCTATTTATACTGGTTCGTCCTGAATATTATTTACTAGCAAACATCAATATGATCTCTTTACATACGGTGCATCTTCCTTCACATCTTCTTTTGCTTTCCTTCAGTCTTTAGTTAATACATTGATGGACCTTGTCATGAGGGAAAGAGAACCAACTTTATGTTACCAATGACATTATGTTAGCTTTACTTAGCTGCTTCGCCTGGACTGGACTTTCATCTGAAACCTAAGTAGCAGCACACCAAATCTAGTTTCTTTCACTTACTTTTTCTTGACTCTAATGTTAGCACAGCATAGATACGTGCTGTCCTGTTTGTCTTGGGCATGTCTTGAATCTAAACACTTGGGTAAAAACTAGATCGAAATATCTTGATCCATGAATGCTTCTACATCCCACAAGGCTAACAAAATCTTCTCACCATAAACTGCTTGGATTCTTCTCTAAGGTTCCGATGAAGACCTGCTTTTGTTTGTTCATTTCAAATGACAAATCAGCACGAGAAAATTGCCAGAAGCACCATTTCTTCAAAGAAAGAGACATCCATGAGGGTTGTCTTCACCGACATCATTGAACTGGAATCTTTTGGAATCAAGTGTACATGACAACTAATTCTTGTGAGAGTCAATGGTAGTGCAGAAGTATTTGTTTTACAATTGAGTTGAGTCCTTTGGCTGAATAACCCAAATCGATAGTGATGTCTCACCAACTGATGGCAACAAAATCGTCTAAACCAATGCTTGTTTCCAGTTTGTGATCCTCATGCATCTTCCTCTCCTATCTCAGGAACAATTACTTTACATTGGTAAGCTGCTGCATGCATGGATCAGCTATGTTTTCTTTTCTTGATTGTTATCATCTAGCTTTCAATCAGCACGACCTACCTCGCCATTAGTCTCTTGGTACCATGGTTAAGTTACAAATTATAGTGATCGATAGCTAAGTGGTACTTGAAGATTCACATTTTACTCTGTCATAGAGTACTGTTCTTGCCAATAATTCAGTCATAGACAAAAGTCATTTGAGATTTGCTGAATGCAAAATCGACACAAAGAGGATTTGTTTTGTCACTCCAGATTCAGATAGTTGTGCCCCAGCTAATCCCAAACATGTCACGTGGAGGGTGCTGCTTCACTTCATGTATCACAGACCTACCTGTCTCATGCAACACATCTGCTCCTTCACCTGCCTTTTGTTACTTGTATTACTATGTCATGGGTTAACATCACCTGTTGCAATCAGCAATGCATGTCTTGATACATGGCATAGAAATTTTATGTCCAGTTTGAAGAATGCTCAAGTCACCTGAGCATCTCCAGTAAACTTACTCATTCCAGAGTCCAATAATCATGGTTGCAAAATTGGATCCATCTTGGAACTGCAAGTAGAGAAATTTGAGATGAGTGGTTTTTTCTTCCTTAATGGAGTGTGGACAGTGGCCACTTCAATGTGGTAGTATTTAGATGGATGCATTTAATTGTTTGATAAGTTTGAGTGTCGAAGTAGGTGAATTCATTGATCACTCTTCCTTCCGTGTGTAATTTTCTGGTGAAGAAGGCAAGTCTCTTGTGGGCTCTCAAAAGATTCTTCCTTTTCCTTCTTCTTCGCTCTCTCTCTCTCTCTCGTTTCTTTTCTACCTCCATCCCTCATACTCTGTGAGAAGTTCCACCCACCACCTCTTCAAGAAATGAAAGCTACTCCTCAGGCTCCCACCATGAAAGGAGTACCTCATGCTACCTTGGAATTCCTATTTAGAGAGAGCCCACAATGTCTGAGCTCAGAGTGCCTCCCAGAGACCAGCTCTAGTGGAGATGGGTTGGCTTCTCTCTCTATCTTTCTTCCTTATTCTCACAGCAGCATCTTCCCTGGAAGAAGATGTTCCTCACAGCTCGTGCTCTTCCAAGTTCATGGGTACTCTCTTCTTTCTATGCTCCACTGTTTTAAAAGGTTTGTGCAAACATTGTCTGAATGGTGATTTGCTTCTTCGCAGATGAACTCCACCGCCTCAACGACAGCTCCGGCCTCCACCTCACTCTCCACCACCCCCGGAGTCGCTGCTCCCCGGCGCCCTTCCCCAACCTCACCTTCTCCACCATCCTCTCCCACGATGAGGCGCGCGTCCGGTCCCTCACCGCCCGGCTAACCAAAACCGTGTCCCTCCCCGTGGCCCCCCTCCTCAGGCCGGCCGCCGTCTCCATCCACCTCTCCCCCGGCGCCTCTACTGGAGTCGGCAACTACGTCACCCAAATCGGCCTCGGCACGCCCGCCAAGTCCTACGTCATGGTCGTCGATACCGGCTCCTCCCTCTCCTGGCTCCAGTGCTCCCCGTGCAGGATCTACTGCCACGACCAGGTTGGCTCCGTCTTCGACCCCGCCGCCTCCGCCTCCTACCGCCCCGTGTCGTGCTCGGAGTCGGAGTGCGACAGCCTCGAATCCGCCACCCTCAACCCTTCTGCATGCTCCCTGGACGATGTCTGCATATACCAGGCCAGTTACGGTGACCGCTCCTTCTCCGTCGGCTACCTGAGCAAGGACGTGCTGTCCTTGGGTTCAGGTCAAAGGCTGGCCGGATTCGTGTACGGCTGCGGCCAGGACAACGAGGGCCTCTTCGGCCGGTCGGCCGGCCTCATCGGCCTGGCGCGTAACAGGCTTTCCCTGCTGTCTCAACTGGCGCCAAGCTTAGGTTATTCCTTCTCTTACTGCCTCTCCACCGCCGCATCCACCGGATACCTCTCGATCGGCTCCTACAACGCGGGGCAGTTCTCGTACACTCCGATGCAGTCGAGCTCGCTGGACAACTCCCTGTACTTTGTGAGACTCACCAGTATCACCGTTGGCGGGCGAGGCCTGCCGGTGTCGTCGTCCGCCTACACCGGCACGCCGACAATCATCGACTCGGGGACGGTCATCACGCGGCTCCCGTCGAACGTGTACGCCGCGTTGAGCAGCGCGATCGCGGCGGCGCTGAGGGAGTACCCGCGGCAGCCGGCGTACTCGATACTCGACACGTGCTTTAGGGGAAGCCTGAGCAGGCTGGCGGTGCCGACGGTAGAGATGGTGTTCCAGGGCGGCGCGACGTTGCGGCTCGCGCCGAGGAATGTAATGATCGACGTGGACGGCTCCACAACTTGCCTGGCGTTCGCCCCGGCTAGGAGGGTGGCCATCATCGGCAACAAGCAGCAGGAGACGTTCAGTGTAGTTTACGATGTGGGCAGGTCCAGGATCGGGTTCGCCGGCGGCGGTTGTGGCTAAGATTGTGGTGCGTTGTCGTGCATGGCTGCATTGGCTTCGATGCTAGTGATGAGACGGTCATAGGCAGTAAGAAAGGTAGTACGTGGTGTTATAATGATAGCGATTCTTCAGTTAATTCAAAACATGCTATCTAACCTTTTCATCTACCAATTGATCGATAATCATGTAGATATAAATATAAAATAATAATAATACTCTTTATATTTTTTATATATTTTAATTTTCAATCAATTTATGATTTAACTAAAAAATTTCACCCTCAAATCTAAATGAATAAAATCATCATCCCTTATATAATAATCACTGCTATGACAAAAGCAACCTGTTCCACTTTACTCCAACACCTGCATGACTAAAGACAAAGGCTACATCCCTCCTTGCGCGATTTCCCCTTGCGATCTCTTACTGCGACCGATCTATTCTTGGCTGCATCCCTTCGATCAGATTTGTTCTACCTCATCAAATATGATCAGATCATAAGGTGGAAAACAAAGATCACTTCATCAGATCTAATCTGTTTAATCTCTTCTAGATCTGATCTGTATCAGATCTACTCCACTTCATCCATTAGATTTAATCCGTTCCGGATTTGATTGAACTTAACACGTCTGATCTACTTGATCCATTATAGATCTTTTCCTCCAAATATCAATAGTATTTGACTAGCAACATCACTTGTCATCAATATATTTTCTTCCCTAAGTTCTGGGACTTTGGTTGTTATTTTATCCAGAAATAATAGTTTTTCTCAATGTATGAGACTTATGCAGTCATTCTAATTCTTTTAAGTTATCTAAAAGGCGATAATTATGCATCCTAGCAAGCAAGCATAATTCATCAACTTTCTATTCGGATATAATTTGCTATGTCAATGACTCCCTTAATTGTCCATATGAAAATATTTAAATATTAGAAGAATGAACCTTAATAGAAAATTCTAATCGTAAATTGTAATTACGTCAAGATGATCTTATTTTGTACGTCATTCAAGCTCCATGGTCTCACTAATATATTCAGATAGCACTATAATAGAAGCATGGTCTAAGTTATAAACTACCTTCATTAATTGCTCACACAGTTGCATGCTAAGTCTTTTATCTATTCTAATGAAAACTCCAAGAGGGAAGTATTGTTGTTGATTATATACAAAACTTAAAAGTTATTATTGATGACTTGACTTAATAGGCATCTCTTGAGTGATGAAAAAGTCATTGTTCATACTCTCAATAACTTAAGAGATGAATATAAGGAACTAGCACTAATAATTCGGGCACAAAACTTACCAATATCATTTGAAAAATTATATGATAAGTTGATTGATAATGAAACATATCTAAAATGAGAAGAGAGGAAGACAGAACCGACTATCATAGCTCAATTTAATCAAAAATCCAAAGCAATAAGAACTTTAATAAATAAAAGATCAAACAAGATACTTCATAGATATATGGATAATACACAAAGCCATCATCTTCCATTACACTATCAACCCTTCAACTATAGTGACAACTTTAACCTAAACAACTCAGGAAATTACTTCAACCATAATAATAACTACAATTATTAATAGTTTTGATGTCCCAACAATAACAATAAGCAAAAACATATTTATATGATAAAATTGAATACACAATGAAAGTTTATCGATCTTGACCCAAGCTACTATTAGGCCCAATTGGCCTCAAGCAAACAACGTGACTACTTTGATTGTTATTCAAGCAATTAGATTATTGACTCTAGTGCATCCATCATATCACTTTCTAATCTGTAAAATTTATCCAACCACACTAAGGAGGTAATGAAGACATTATTATTAGTAACGATAACAGAATACCTATCACTTATACTAGTTCCACAATACTTAATTCACACATGAGCACTTTTATACTCGATGATGTTTTTGTGTGTACCTCGTATAAAAAAAAAACTATCTCTGTCTCTTAATTCTATAAATAAAATACCAATGTTATTAAGTTTTTTCCTAACTCATTTCTTGTAAAGGATCTGGGCATAAGAGCATCCTTGGTCCGAGGCTAGAATAAAGGCAACATCTATGAATGGTCGTTAGCTTCACAAATCAACTAGCTAATCGCTCTTTCTTAATTGCTACTTCCATCGACGTGTTATCACGGACAAACTTTGAAACATGATGTTTGATGTAATGCTTATGTATGAACGTGTCTTTTGGTTTGTTTATGCTTTGCACAGCATATAGAGGGATGGTCGAAGGCTTAATAGCCTCATTTTAGTTGGGTTTGGTAGTCATTTTAGGCTTGTAAATAAAGGTTGTGTCATGTGGACACTTGTGAGAGTTTTCGGTCTGTAGTGGACAATTTTGACCCTTTATTGTGCAACCGTTCAGAGCTTGTAAAGTTTGTTTGTAATTTGTATTGGCTAAGAAGTGTTTTCTGAAATATTTGCTTGTGGATCCTGAGTGAGGCGTTTTCTCTATCCCGCTTTCTCTTTTGTAGGTCCTAAGGCACCATGGGAGGTTTTGTGGAGGCTGACCTTTGCGGACGGACATGCAAGGGTGCCGCACGACTTAGGCAAAACCAGCTAAGTCCGTGACAGTGTGGCATCACCACTTTGCTCATTTATCATCCTTTATTCAACAACAACTAATTTTTTATTATTCCCTTGTAACTTTCAAATTAGGTAAAACTATTACTCATTATGATGTTTGCTTTAGTAATAAAAATCATGGACTATCTTTTGGAACGTCTTCCATATCCTATTTCAAACCATATGAAATTATTTACATTGATGTCTAGAGCATTGTTCAATTCGATTTCTTTGATAATTTTAAATTTTATGTTATTTTTGTAGATTACTTCACTAAATATATATGATTTTATCCTCTTAAATATAAATATGAAGTTATCATAGTCATTACTCATTTTAGAAAGGTGATTGAAAACTTCTTTCAATCTATCATTAAGATAGTTTACTTTGATGGAAAAGGTGAATGTGAAGCTGTAACAACTTATCTCTCATCATATGATATGCAATATCTCGAGTCACCATTATACACACTTCAACTTATTGTCTCTACCGAAGGAAAGTACTGACATATAGTTGAAACCAATCTCACCCTCCTATACTAAGCCTTAACACAACTAATTTTATGGTCAGTAGCCTTTTAAATTATGATTTACCTCATTAATCATATGCTCACCCTAGTTCTACAATACTAGTCATCATTTGAATGACTATTTCATAAAATCTCAAACTTTTAAAATTTCAAAATATTTGATTGCTGATGTTATCCCTTAGCTATGCCCCTACGTTTCATATAAGTTAACTTCAAGAACCAGGTCATGCACTTTATTAGGCACTTACTCCCAACATAATGTTTTTCAATACTTTAGTCCTCAAACTCACGAGGTCTTTGTATCACGTGATATTATTTTTATTGAGTCCACTTTTTCTTTCTAAAATCTTGCTCTTTCAGCAATGCGAGCCACTTTAATAACTATCCATTATTGGTTTCATATGAGTATGCCTCAAACCCTCTCAAGCATACCTCTTACCTCATCAATCCACAAATCCCCTTTAGATTTATGCTCACTTATTACTCTAATTCAGCGACACCTCACACCTCTTATAACTTCTCCATCTATCACTCTACCAACTCACTCTATAACGTCTAATAAAGTAATGCCTTTGGCACTACAAATGATGTCTTTGTCCTCTCCTTGATTAAGTGATACTAAAGTGCATCAGCCCGATCAGATATGTGTCACTAACTCTTTACCAATTTTCATATTATTAATACAACCTAATAATACCACTAAGCTTTTACATCATATGACAACTTGCTCTAAAAATAACATCTTCAAGCCATGTTAAATTCTTGATTTCAACACTGTAAGATTATGTGGCCCTATTTAATTAAGTAAGATATATTATAGATATTATTGGATTCTGATTATGGTTATTGGCCAATAGAAAAGAAGTCCATGTTAAAGTATGATTCCTTAGGAGATAACCTTGATGGGAGGAACTCTCCTAATAACTTATCCTAGACCCTCTACTCTCGCTTATAAATAGACAGGACCTCTAGGGGCTATGTGGCATCTGACAATGCATCTGGTAGTGCATCTGAGCAATTGAGAGATTAAGGTTTTTCTCTCAATCTCCCTCTTCTCCCCTAATCCATCAATCTAGGTGGTCAATCTAAGTGGTCCTGTGAAAAGATAGGAAGAGAGGAGAAGGATCTAGTTCTCCTTGCAGATCCTCGCAGATTGATATTTCAGATCCGAAGATGGAGCGCTTACGCATTACGGTCGTGCGCGGGCAGCGGGTGGGCAGCGGGCTGCTTACGAGCAGCGACCGTGCGTGGGCAACGGTAGCCCCGCGGCGGCAGCGGCCATGCGCAACCGCGCGCACAACAACCGCACACAGGCGGCAGCCGC
>LVTN01001055.1:67160-77270 GCA_001649415.1 Musa itinerans
GTCAAATTATTTTTAAATAAATTTTGTTTATTTTTTATTTTAAATCCTTTTGTATCTTACTAATTAATGGGCCAAGTGGGAGAATGTAAGATTATGTGGCCCTATTTAATTAAGTAAGATATATTATAGATATTATTGGATTCTGATTATGGTTATTGGCCAATAGAAAAGAAGTCCATGTTAAAGTAGGATTCCTTAGGAGATAACCTTGAGTTAAGGAACTCTCCTAATAACTTATCCTAGACCCTCTGCTCTCGCCTATAAATAGACAGGACCTCTAGGGGCTATGTGGCATCTGACAATGCATCTGGTAGTGCATCTGAGCAATTGAGAGATTAAGGTTTTTCTCTCAATCTCCCTCTTCTCCTCTAATCCATCAATCTAGGTGGTCAATCTAGGTGGTCCTGTGAAAAGATAGGAAGAGAGGAGAAGGATCTAGTTCTCCTTGCAGATCCTCGCAGATTGATATTTCAGATCCGAAGATGGAGCGCTTACAGATCAGATAAGGTTTATTCTTCTGAACAGCAAGAAAGGTATGCATCGTAATATTGTTAGATCCAATATATTTGATTTCAATCTTGGCATAAAAGTTTTTCCGCATTATAGATAGCATGATTTCATATTTTATGCTAACAAACACGACCATAAGCTCTCCACCCAACTCTACTACGCCCATAAGCATCTTCACATTGGTGCAAAGGCATTTGTGAGAAATATAAAATCATACTTCATAATGTCAGATGGACTCTTATAATATCTCACATTATAAAACGTCATTGGGTGTAAGTGAATTTTTCAAATTAAGTAAAATCTATCTTACCAAATATAAAATATGTCTAATGGCTAAATGGTTTCATCAACGATTAGGTATTGATTTCACAAAGACTTTTAGTCTATTTATTAAATCAATAACAATTCGGCTCATCCTAAGTTTGGCTATCACTCAAGACTATTATATATATCAACTAGATGTTAACAATACTTTCTTACAAGGGACTTTAATTGAAAATATCTTTACGTAGCAACCTAATGGCTTCATCCAACCTCAATATTCAAACTATATTTGTAAATCATGAAAATCTATTTATAAATTTCGTCAAGCTCCAAGAACTTAGTATATTGAACTTGACTCATTTTTTATATTAGTCAACTTCATCGACTCTAAATCTAAAGACTCTTTATTCCTATGATAATAAAATAGATATACTATATATTTATTAGTTTATATGAATGACATTATTATTACAGATAATAATTCTATGAAGATTAAGTAATTTATTAAGCAACTAACAAATCAAGGTTCATATCTTTTGAAATTTTTTATTTTAAAAAAATTATATTCAAGATTTATTATCAAAGATGATCCAGAATGCCAAAGAAGTTGTTAGCATACTCTTTTGTACTTAGTCACTCAAATTAGATCATGATAGCCTTGCTATAGATCTCACACCATACCAATAAGTACTTGGATCATTGTAGTATTCATCTCTTACATGTTCAAATATTTCATTTATAGTTAACAAATTATCATAATTCATGCACTAGCCCTCTACTACGCATTGATCAACACTAAAATGTATCATGCAATATCTTAAAGGAACTCTCAATCATAGACTTATTCTTTATAAACACTCATCTCTTCATCTCCATACTAGCAATGGTGATTGGGTAGGCAATACCAATAATAGAACATCTGCATCAATCTATATTATCTTCTTTGGAGCAAACCTGATCAATTAAAGTTTAAATAAATAGAACACAATTGCAAGATTCATCATTAAAGTAGAATACTGAGTCATTGCCACTACAGAACTCAATTGGATTACCAATATGTCATACAAACTTGCCATAAGTGATTCATCAGTGTCACTTATGCTCTAATCCGACGTTCCACTCACATGAAACATATTATCATTGACTTTTACTTTGTCAGAGATTAAGTTGTTAGACGCTAATTATGTGTTCCTCATGTCCACACTTTTGATCAATTAGTAAACTCCTTCGTAAAGCCTCTAGCTCACAAGGTATTTCAATGACATCGTTTCAAGATTGACATTCTCAAGGGCTCGATAAAAGATGATGATAGAAACAAAAATGGAATGACATCTTTATATTACTTACATGTTCTAATCGTCAATAAATCTATGATTTAATAATCAATCACCATGATATATATATATATATACATACATATATATATATATACATACATATATATGACGGAAAAAAAAATTCAAATTTGTATCAATATGTATGACCTTAATGAATTAAATCATCTTTTCATAACAAATTCTTCATCAATAACTATTTCCTATTAATCTAAAAATATTTAAGACAAAATTAATATTAATAGCAATATTTAACCCTTATAATTCATTCACGTTATCTTTCGTTTCTGATTTGAGACTAAATCCAATCTCAACAAACATAAATGGAATAGTGTACTACTCATCTTCTCTTTTAGACTAAAATATTACAATAACCTCAACAAATATAAATTGAATAGTGTAAGAGACATGATTGTATGGTGATCGCTCACATCCACCAAATTATAGTATCATCTCTGTTGCCCAGTCGAACCTCAATCACCAATGCATGTCAAGTTCGTCTATCTTTAATTCAAGCAAGTAACTACATGTATGAATAATACAAATCAAGCATTTTGGAGCTACAAATAGCTCATGCTGGTTATGACTTAGAGCATGGAGGTATCCACCATGAGTGCCAAAAGACTCCAATACAAAAGACACGCCATGCACATGAAATGTAGCAGTTGCTTACTGATTGCACCAACACCATTCACCAGATCATGATCAAGGTACCCTCAATATGGTGATAGAGCTTGGAATCATGACTGATGATGATGATGATGATGCGAACAAATGTATTCGTACTCGGTTTATTGAGTTAATTTTCCTTTTCTTTTCTCTACAAAAAAAGAAAAAAAAAAGGTTCAGTGTGGTGGTCAACATGACCATCCTTCACCTCCATCAGCTCCAAATCTCTCCGTGACTTGCCATACTTCATCTCCACCACAAAAACAATGCAAGGTTCTGCAGGGCGGATCACACGAGTCTTCAACCATGGAAGAGCAATCTCAGCTGCCATCAAGTCAAGCTTTCCTAATGGATCAAAGCTGTGGTCGACAATATGGATAGAGATGATACGGTATATTTTGGTTAACAGCCACACCACGCCACGCCACGGCCAAGTCAGCAAAAAGAGAACCACACGCACATGCCGAGCCAGAGACCGTACCAAGATGTCGCCCGGCATGTCCCGTCTCGGCAGCAAAAGGAGAACCACAAGCACACGCCGAGCTAGAGACCGTACCAAGACGCCGTCCGACATGTCCCGTCCCGGTAAGCCCGGGATGACACCGTTCCATGCATCCCGGGATGGTGGCCCCACAAAGGTACCATATCTCACCTTTCGGGGATCAACTGCCATGCCAAATCCGCATACGGTTGATCCCCATGCAGTAGTATAAAAGCCCCTGGCCAGCATCCGATCCTGGGAGGGAAAAAAAAGAAAGAGAGAAGTGAGGAGAGGAAAGAAAAACCCCATAGTGACTTACCTGTCGAGGGGCCACAGTCGGTGACGACCCGACAGGGCCTTCTATGTAGGAGAGCGGTTGTCCCCAAAGCAAGATCACCATGATCAAGCAAGGTCACCTCCCTCCGATGCCCTGACCAGAACCCCGGCCGGGAGTCGCTATTCAACGTCCTGAACAGGAGCCCCCGACCAACTTCCTGACCTCAGCAACCAAATCAGACGGCGGAGAACTCCTGACATTGGCCAGTGAACTAAACCGTGCTAACTCATCAGCCACAGTGCATCTGTTCACCAACATATTTGGTACTAGAAGGAGGGCTATGTTGCAGGAGCATCCCGCAGGAGCTCTCCCAGAAGGAGAACCATTGACCAGTCACCCCTTTGTCGGGCCTGGAGATCAGCCTCTCCCCGCCCTCAGAGATGGGGGGATCTCGGCCTCGACGCCAGATCGCTACTAGTGCCTGTTCAACGACCCGGGGTTATCGCCCCCCAGACTTACCACAGGACCCTCAATCGTGTCGCCCGATACGTTCCTCAGCATAACCAAGCAAGTACAAGCAATGGCAGGGATGATGCGGATGCTCGTCCCACTCATTCCCTAGATCATGCGGGTAGCAGCTCCCCCGATCGACCCGACCCGGCAAAGGCCAAGTAGGGAGCAAGTTAGGACAAGAGAAGCCCAAGAGCAGACGATGGACCTGAGAGGTCTGCCTGAGTAGAACATACCCGCACCCTACCGAATCACACTACCCCGCTCTGAGCCTGACACCATATCGTCTGACTCGGCGGATGACTCGCTCAGGATCTAGCTATCTTGGGTCAACCAATGCCTGGACGAGTTCCAGCGCGTGTTCCAGAAGTCGCGGAGCGAGTCGAGCAAAGGTAGCTCGGGTGGATCCCCCTTTGCTCAGGAGGTACAAGACAAGCCTGTACCCCTTAACTTCAGACTGCCGGCATTGGAGATGTACGATTGCAGCTCCGATCCCATAGAGCATGTCGTCGTGTTTCAGGCTTAGATGGCCCTCTATGGCACCTCCGATGCGCTGATGTGTCGGGCATTCCCGACCACCTTCAAAGGACTAGCACAAGCGTGGTTCAGCCGGCTACGCCCGTCCTCGGTCTCGTCCTTCGACCAGCTCGCAAGGGAGTTCGAGCAGAACTTTCTCACTAGTGTGCGACCTAGGCCTTCCATGGCCACCTTGCTCACGTTATCCCAGCACGAAGATGAGACGCTCTATCTGTTCGTGGCATGTTTCACCACCAAAATCTGGGGATTCCCGGACGCTCATCCTTCTTTAATCATGTAGGCGTTTCTGATGGGTTTGAAGCCCTTAAGGTTCTTCTGGTCACTGATCGAGAAGCCACCATTAACCATCCCCGAGATGCTCCAGCGTGCCAACCAGTACATCGTCGTCGAAGCTCTAGTGGCGGAAAAGTGCATGGACGGAAAGAGGTCAAGGGCCAAACAGCCCCGAGGAGCAACCTCAGCAGCCCCACCGGAGGCCTAAGCAGCAAGAGCTGCTACTCCCGAGGCCCCCGCCTCTCCCTCTGAACACATCTCGTATCGATATCTTCCTCCAAATCAGGGAGAAGGGTCTCTTGCGATAGCCCAACCCCATGAAAGCTACTCATAAAGATCGATCCAAATATTGTAGGTTCCACCGGGACTACGGCCATGACACGAAAGACTGCCGCGATCTCCAGCATCAAATCGAGGACTTGATCCAAAGAGGTCACCTCAGGCGCTATCTCAAGGAACCCCGGGAAGCGACTCCATGCCTTAGGGAACCCGTCGAAGACAGATCGATGTCATCTCAGGAGGACCAGTAGCCGACAGTAACAGCTCAATGGCGAGGAAGGCCTATGCCCGCAGTGCAGTCGAGAAATGTCCCCGACCCAAACTCGAGTCTGACATCACCTTTAGAGCCGAAGAGATCAAGCGCTCCCATCACGATGACGCTTTGGTGATCGCCATTTAGATCGCCAACGCTCGGGTTAAGAGAGTGATGGTCGACACCGGGAGCTCTACCGATGTCCTGTACCTCGAGGCCTTTAAGAAGTTCGGTTTGACCAAAGAGGACCTCACCCCCATGGCGTCAGCACTCACTGGATTCATGGGGGATTCCATCTCCCCACTCGAGACCACCATCCTCCTTGTCACCATCGGGGAAGAGCCGAGAGCAAAAATGACAATGACTATCTTCATGGTAGTCGACCTACCCTCGGCCTACAATGTCATCCTCGGTCAACCGACGCTCAACAAGTTGAAAGCGGTGGTGTCCACCTACCACCGGGCCATCAAGTTTCCAACTTCGACAGGGATCGGGGAATCTCGAAGTGATCCGGGAGAGTCAAGGCGATGCTATCTTACAGCGATTACTCTCCCGGAGAAGTCACGCCCCCGTCAAGTCCCCGACCCCCTCGAGGGACCCATGGCACCAATGCGGCTGGAGCCCCCCGAGCAACTCACCAAGGTACCTCTGAAAAAGAACCAGCCCGATCTAACCGTGAAAGTCGGGATGACGCTCCCTGAAGCAGGTCAGCTCCAACTCATCGATTTCCTGAGGAAAAATGCCAATGTGTTCGCATGGTCCCCCGAGGAGATGCCCGGGATTGACCCGGGGGTGACCCAGCACCAGCTCAATGGCGAGGAAGGCCTATGCCTGTAGCGCGGTCGAGAAACATCCTCGACCCGAGCTCGAGCCTAACATCACTTTCGGAACCGAAGAGATCGAGCGCTCCCATCACGACGACACTTTAGTGATCGCCAACGCTCGGGTCAAGAGAGTGATGGTCGACATCGAGAGCTCTGCCGACGTCCTATACCTCGAGGCCTTTAAGAAGCTCGATTTGACCAAGGAGGACCTCACCCCCATGGCGTCAGCACTCATTGGATTCATGGGGGATTCCATCTCCCTGCACGGGACCACCATCCTCCCTGTCACCATCAGGGAAGAGCCGAGAGCAAAAACGATAATGACTACCTTCATAGTAGTCGACCTACCCTCGGCCTACAATGTCATCCTCGGTCGACCGACGCTCAACAAGTTGAAAGCGGTGGTGTCCACCTACCACCGGGCCATCAAGTTTCCAACTTCGGTAGGGATCAGGGAATCTCGAAGTGATCCGGGAGAGTGAAGGCGATGCTATCTTGCAGCAGTTACTCTCCTGGAGAAGTCACGCCCTCGTCAAGTCCCCGACCCCCTCGAGGGACCCATGGCACCAATGCGGCTGGAGCTCCCTGAGCAACTCACCAAGGTACCTTTGAAAAAGAACCGGCCCGATCTAACCGTGAAAGTCGGGATGACGCTCCCCGAAGTAGGTCAGCTCTAGCTCATCGATTTCCTAAGGAAAAATGCCGATGTGTTCACATGGTCCCTCGAGGAGATGCCCGGGATTGACCCGGGGGTGACCCAGCACCAGCTCAACATCGACCCCGAGGCTAGGCCGGTGAAGCAAAGGCCAAGAAAGTTCACTCCCGATTGTCAGAAGGCAATCAGCGATGAGGTCGACCGCCTTAAAAGGGCAGAGTTTATTACCGAGGTGAAATACCCTCGATGGTTGTCAAATGTAGTCCTCGTTAAAAAATCCAATGAAAACTGGAGGATGTGCATTGACTACACCGATCTCAACTAGGCATGCCCAAAAGACTGCTATCCACTTCCCAGGATAGACCAACTAGTCGACGCCACCATAGGCTACGAACTCCTTACGTTTATGGATGCATTCTCGGGCTACAACCAAATCCGGATGGTGCCTCAAGATCAAGAGAACACTGCCTTCATCACCAATTGAGTAGTATATTGCTACAAAGTAATGCCTTTCAGCCTAAAGAACGGTAGGGCGACTTACCAAAGGATGGTCGACAAACTGTTCAAGCACCAGCTCGGGACGAACATAGAAGTATATATGGACAACATGATCGTAAAGAGCAAAGCTGCAAGCACACACCTAGCCGACCTGGCAGAGACATTCCAAACACTTAGGCAGTTCAACATGCGCCTGAATCCTACAAAGTGCGTCTTCAGGGTTAGCTCGGGGAAGTTCCTCGGTTTCGTCATCCACTAGAGAGGGACAGATGCCAACCCGGAGAAGGTTCAGGCCATAACCGAGATGCATCCCCCCCGCTCGGTCAAAGAGGTGCAACGCCTCATTGGGAAGTTGGTGGCACTCAGCAGATTTGTGTCACGATCCTGCGATAAGTGTCTCCCCTTCTTTTGGGCCCTACGGCAAGCCGACAACTTCACGTGGACCCTGGAATGCGAAGAAGCCTTCGAAGAGTTGAAGGCGTACCTCGCTCGCTTGCCCCGACTTGCCTCGCCCGAGTCGGGCGAAACTCTCAGTCTCTACCTGGCGTCCTCCGCGCTGGCGGTCAGCTCGATGTTAATTCGGGAAACACCACCAACACAACAACCTGTCTATTATGTCAACCACGTCCTCGTCGGGCTCGAGGTGCGATATTCCTCGGTCGAGAGGTTGACCCTCGCTTTGATAAAGATGGCTCGAAAACTGCAACCGTATTTCCAAGCTCACACAATCAAAGTGATTACCGACCAACCGTTGCGATAAATCCTTTCCAAATTCGATGCGTCGGGTCGAATGGTGCGGTGGTCAGTCAAGCTCGGCGAATTCGACATTCAGTACTCGCCCAGAACTGCCATCAAATCTCAGGTGCTGGCTGACTTCATCTCCAAGCTAACTCCTGAGGACCATGCTATTGGACAGGAGAACAACAAGAGCGCATGGACCCTGCATGTGGACGGCTCGGCCACTACCGAAGCAGCCGGGGTCAGACTTATCCTCAAAGGCCCATCCGGAGAAACCTACGAGAGATCGCTCCGATTACAATTCCGAGCCACCAACAATGAGGCCGAGTACAAGGCACTACTCCACGGCCTGCGCCTCACCCTGGAGATGCATGTCAACAACCTCGAAGTCTTCAGCGACTCCCAACTGGTGATGAGACACGTCAACGGGAGCTACGAAGCCCGGGACCCAACAATGGTGTCATACCTGATAGAAGCAAAGTGGCTCGCCCATCACTTCAACCGCCTCTCGATCACTAGAGTACCTTGGGCGCAAAACACGGGGGCCGATGTGTTGGCCAGATCGGCTTTCGCTTGTGGCCTGGCAGCAACCCTGACAACTGAATCCATAACGACACCGACAATATCAACCCATGGCTTCTCCGAAACCGAGGTCACAGCGAACTGGATGGAAGAGATCCTTCGCTTCAAAGAGAACAGGACACAGCCCAATGACCCGATGGTCGTGTGACGACTAAGGCGAACCCAAGCCTGGTACTCCGTGGTCGGTGGAAAGCTATACCGAAGGGCTTTCTCTCAACCTCTCCTACGCTGTCTCGCACCACCAGAGGCTGAGACAATCCTCGCCGAACTCCACGAAGGGATTTGTGGGGAACACATCGGAGGCCGAACCTTGGCCTTCAAAACTCTCAAACAAGGGTATTATTGGCCGACCATGCGCCAAGACCCCATATCATACGTGCAACGGTGCCAATAGTGTCAAAGGCACGCTCGACTGCAACACCAGCCAATAGTGCCTCTTACCTCGATGGATACAACCTGGCCCTTCACCCAGTGGGGCTTGACCTCCTCGGACCTTTTCCTCCAACTTTGGGACAACGACGTTTTCTTATAGTTGGGGTCGATTATTTCACGAAGTGGGTTGAAGCCGAACCTCTAGCATCCATCACCGAGAAACAAGTCCAAGGCTTCACATGGAAGAGCATTATTACCCGGTTCGGGATCCCGAAGGCTATCATTACTAACAACGGAGCTCAATTCAACAACGCTAAGTTCAAGGCCTATTGCCAGTCATATGGGATACATTTGAAGTTTAGTTCGGTTGTACACCTCCAAACTAACGGCCAGACCGAAGTAATGAATCGGGAAATTCTGGAGGGCCTCAATAAGAGAGTCTCAGGCGCGCACGGAGCATGGGTGGACAAGCCCCCTAGCGTCCTGTGGGCGATGCGAACGACTCCTAAAACTACCTCGGGAGAGTCTCCATTTAGCCTGGTGTTCAGGACCGAAGCGATCCTCCGACCTGAGATGGTGTTCCTGACCCTGCGAACCTCCAACTATAAACAAGAAGGCTCCAAGGAGGGCCTACGAGCAAACCTAGATCTCCTCGAAGAAAGAAGAGCCGAGGCACACCTACGTACCTTGGCGTATAAGAAGTGTTGGGAAATCTTGGGGGCGACATCACATGTGCAGTGGAAGAACAAGAAAACAAAATCCTATATTCCCAAAGAGATGTTCCTCGTCATGTGAAGATTGGTATGCAAAATCCGTGAAACTTAAAACTACGTATAGAGTAGATTGTGTTACCTAGGGAGATCGTATATCCCTGTTTCCTTGCAGATCTTTAGGAGAGGGTGAAGGAGGTCAAGCGTCGTCCTCTCTAGCGGTGATCTACACAGCAGGGCTGCGATGACGCTCCTCAAAACTCCAGGCCTGCTTTGAGGTGGAGAGGGGGAGGAGAATAGGAGAGGCAAGCAAAGGCTCTAGCCTATGAGGCTCTGAATCCCTC
>LVTN01001055.1:78046-91280 GCA_001649415.1 Musa itinerans
TACACCACTAGGACTACGGAATTGCTGTCTAACAATAAGGCATCATCAACCATCCAGCATTCCGTAAGCGGATCAATCAGTGAACTCATTCTCCAATAAGCACTTGTACTGTATCCCTAGTGTCCTGACATGAACAGCTATGAGACTAGCTGCATCCATCATATGGACAGGTATACAGCACACCAGTCTGTCTAGTTATCACGATGTCCCTCTCGAGTAACCTATGACCGAGATTATTTATGATCTGTGTTTAAAGGTGAATCAATCTCATTATCGTGATCTCATCACGATCCGATTCCCATTGCACAAATCCAAAGACATCACAATATATATATGCATATATGCAATAGTTAATATAAAGTGATATATGCCAAAATATAATAAGCAAAAAGATTCCGTATCAAGTCACATGTGCCATCACTCACGTGATTGGCTTGCTAGGAACCTATGACTAGCAAGAAGGCTATGGTTCGGATATACAACCACAAAGTTTGTCCGCGACCGATCAAGGTCAGGGACCTCGTCCTTCGAAAGGCAGAGGTGAGCGATCCGACCTGTGCAAGAGGAAAACTCGCGCCTAACTGGGAAGGCCCCTATCGGGTCTACGACGTGGTTCGAGAAGGAACCTACCGACTCGAAACTATGGAGGGAAGCTCTTTACCAAGGACGTGGAACGTAGCGAATTTAAAAAAGTTCTACCCGTAAAAGAAGTAAGCAAGGGTGCAGAGATGACATGTTATTACGAAGCATGCACATCCACAACCAGAAAAAACAAGTCAGAATTCTAAAACAAGAGTTTATTGATAAAAAAGTACATATTATGGCCAGGCAATACAGTTCCAAAAGCTGACCCGACCAAAGCAAAAGAAAAGGAAAATACAAGTTAGTTTGGAGGAGGGGTCTCAGGCCCGTCGTCAAAAGGGATGCTCGTCGGCATGTCAACATCCTGATCCTCTGGATGGTCGACGAATGGGTCCGACTCCAGTTCTAAGTCTGGGTACTTCGCTCGAAAGCGAGCGTAAGCCACCCAATACCCAAACTCGTATGTAACCCGCCCCAACCTCACCAGGCCGCGCTCGAACCCGGCGGACGCTTTGTACTCAGCGATTGCCCCCCTGATCCTCTCGGGTAGCGCCAACCCTCCTCCTTCGGGACCTCTTCGGCGGCCCAAGCTGAAGACCTGGCAGACTCAACGTCATGGGAGAGGGTCAGCAACTTGTCATCCAGCATCCGGATGTAGGACCGACTTTCCTCCAGCTCGGCCTTTAGACAGTTCACCTCTTCGTCCAAAGCCGAGGCACGTTGCTCGGCTGCAGCCATGACCTCCGAGCCGAATGTACCCCTCAGCTCCAAATTCTCTAAGCGAAGAGAGACATAAACATCCGACTAGCGCTCGATCACCCAACCGACGTCAAGGACCCGGTTGATCAGTGCCATAGTGTAGTGTTTGTTAGGATCAAGAGTCAGCACTAAGAGGGGGGGTGAATTAGTGCAGCGGTAAAAGTTACATCAATTCAAAAATCTTCGTACGTTGAAAACTAAACTCGGAAGATAACTTGAAATTTCATTCCCGTTTGAATATAAAGTGAAAGCAGTAGGCAAGTAAACATTCAGTTTGCAGTAAGGTAAATAACAAGAAGTAAATGCAAACCAGATTTTAGAGTGGTTCGGTTGTCGTGACCTACATTCACTTCATCGATTCCTCTTCCGTCGAGGCCACCGGCATCCACTATCGGTCTTCTTTCAATATGCGAAGACTAACCACCTTTTACAACTCGATTCTTCTTTTACTAGGTTTAGGAGATAACCCTTACACCCCCACTCATTCCTCTCTCAAACTATTCTAACACTTAGAACCTTTGAGAGGAGTTCACAAGATTGCAGGAGCATTTTTTTCCTTTTTTACTCTCAATGCTTGTGTATGTTAACCAGGGATGAGAAGGGTATTTATAGGCTTCAAGTTGATTCAAACTTGGAGCCTAAAAACATCTCATCCCCGGTTTCCTAGGTACGGGCGGTACCACCGCTGGTAGCATTTGCTGTCGACGGTACCATCACCCAGTCTGGGTGGTACCACAGCCCAGACCACCTAGGAGACTGAGTCTCCCAGGCGGTGCCACCGTCAGCCAGGCTTTCAGCATCCTTGTTGGGCCTTGAATTCAGCCCAGACTAGCTTAGTTGGCCCCTAACAAAATTGATGGGATTACCTTCCAATCCCAACTCCAATTATATGCTAACTATAATTCCTAAGACATATTCTAAGCATTCTAGTTCCGGTACGTCAATTGCTCTTCCGGCGAACTTCCGACAAACTCCTGGCAATGTTCCGGTAGACTTCCGGCAAGCTCCTGGACTTCACGATGATCTTCTTGGCAAGTTCTGATGAGCTTCTCTGGCAAGCTCCTAGACTTCTCGACTTGTTCCTGTAGAACTTCCGACGAACATCTGGACTTCCGACAAACTCTCGAACTCTTAACGAAATTGCATCCTTGATTCTGAGACTTCATTTTGCTTTATGCCTTGCTATCGTAGTTAATCCTGCACATGTAAAAACACACTTCGATCTAGACAATTAATACTAAGCATTAATCATGTTGTTTGGCATGTCATTGGTCCCTTGATGCTTTGTCCGATTCTTCGACGCATCATCCTCTCTTGCGGCCTATTACCCAATCAACCAGTTGACTTCACAACTTCGATATCCTTGGCCCAATATCCGCTCTTCTTAGCCCGATGCCCGAATCCATGGTCCGAAGCCTTCTGTTGATACATCGACTGATCCTTTGGCCCGACGTCCAATCTTCTGTCACGTTTTCCTCCGACCCAACATGATTTTTTCTGCTTTAATAGTCTAATCCTGATCGAAGCATCCTGCATCACTCAAAACACAGATTAAAATATAAACACTTATCAATTGGTTTCATCATCAAAATCCGAGATTCAATAGTGTTGGCTCTGCACAAAAATCAGCGTCAAGACCCACATAAAGAAGGAAGAATCAAGGCAAGAAGGAGCGTCACTACTTACCCAGACCAACGACTTGGCTGCCCGATCCGTCAACACCTCCGAGGAAGAGCAATAAAGCTCCCGGGCCATGGTCGGGTGAAGCACCCCCCGAACGAATTCCTGGGCAGTTGCCCCATCGGCCCAAATACGACTGTCGGCCTTGAGGCTCGCCCACCGAGAGGTGTAGGGGGTCCCCGGCTCTCCAGCAGGAAGGTTGGACATGCTCAGAGCTTGGTACTGCTTGCCTTCGGCCAAAGGACAGACGTGTCACAGATCCCGCATCGACCTCGGGCGCGTCGATGCCCGCTTCGGAGGGTCATCGCCGGACGATCCGGCCACCCCCTTTCCTTTTGCGCTCCTCGAGCCCTCGCCTCGAGAAACAACCCCGGATGGCCCCGGGACGGTACCCTCATGAGTAGCCGAGCTCGCAGACGTCTTTCGGACCACAATCTTCGCCTTCTTGGGAGGTCAACTCGCCTCCGGGGATCTCGGCGTGCCCTTCTGCGGGGCATCCCCAGCTCAAGAATCCTCGCCCCCCCAAGATGGTGGTGCGGTGGCCTTAGCGTGAGGTGTCCTCTTCACGGACTAAAGATCCACCATCTCTACAAGGAAAAGCCCGGTCGGTCAGATAGCTCAGGATGACCAGATGATTCATAATATTCAAATAACAATACCCCTAGTGGCTAGGCTCAGTCCTGCTTCGACCAGCCACTCCTCGGTCATCTCCCTGATCGCCCGAGATGAGGACAAAATTCCCCTCAGACGATCCACGTCCGCTGTTTCTCCAGCAAAAAGAAGCGGGGGGACATTATCGATGGTTCGGGAAGACCATCCGGTACTAAAACCCCACCCCCGACTACAACTGATAAAGAAAAAACGACTCTTCCAACCCTTGTTGTTGGAAGGAGCATCGCCGATCTTAAAACTGCTACAGGCGGTCAGATAATATCTGCCTTGCCCCTTACACAAACGAAAGCATGCCATGAAGAGGCTCCGACTCGGCTCGATCCCTGCTCCCCGATACTCTCCAAGAAAAGCCACCAAATAGCGCCAACAGTTTGGTGCCATCTGAGACGACGATATCCCCCACTTACGGAGGCAATCCTCGATAACGGGATGCAGTGGGAACCACAGTCCCGCCTCGAGGGCACCCATGGTCAGCCCAAATCCATGGGAAAACTGATCGTAGGGCCGCTAACCGAGCCGAGGGGTGTGAACACTATAGCACTTCGAGATATAATAGCAATTCCGAAGTGTCCTTAAAAGGTCCTTAGTCACCACCGAGTCTATATCTTGCCATGACTTGAGAGTTTCAAGTGCAATAGAGCTACAATAGCGATTCGCCGGTCTTGGAGATCCTGCCAAAGGCGCTTCGTCACTCGAAATCTCCCACCGAAAGGCCACTCGCAACGAGAAGTCTCCCGCTAGAAACCGCGCCGCCCCAGCCAGCCCACCACGTGGCGCGACGGCTCTGGGCGTAACAAAGCATCTCCCGCCAGAGGTCGCGCCACCCCAGCTAGCACGCCATGTGGCGCGATGGCTCCGCAAGTGGCAAAGGGTCTCCCCCCAGAAGCCTCCTGTGACTAGAAACCTCTCACCAGAGGCTGTGCTGCCCTAGCTAGCACGCCCCATGGCACGATGGAACCGCGCGTGACAAGGGGTCTCCCGCCAAGAGCTGCTCAGATACCTCTCGCCAGAGCTACTCGGATACCTCCCGCCAGAGCCCTCACAGGTCCAATCCCTGCCCGAGTCGCTCCAGGTCGGTTCCCGACTTGCGACTCGCCGGTGCCAAACCTTAGCTCGAGATTGGTCACTCGGCCCACAGGTCCAATCCCCACCCGAGTTACTCGAGGTCGGTTCTCAACTTGCGCCAAACCTTTTGGGTTCCTTGTGGAGTTAGGTTTTTCAGTCTTATTTTTCAATAGGGTATTCAACATCTGAGTAATAATTTTCATAGTTCTTCATGCATGAATGAGCTACTTTACTTTCAAGATCTACCAACAAGCTCACTAATGAATCAGCTCATATTGACCTTTTAGGTCGGGATTTTAGACATTGTTTTAAATTCTGAATCTAAATTTTTGGATTTGATCAGTTGACAAAAAAAAAAAACAATGATGTCATCCAATACCTTCTCTAAATACATGTAAAATTTTATAAATATCAATACGTTTCAGATAATAAAAAAAAATCCCAAATGATCGGCAATTCCTTGTTTAGAATCTCTACCAATGGCAGCATCATCCTCTCCACAAGGAGCTACGGGATTCCTTTTCTTAGAGAAGCCAAGAATCTCCCTTTTAGCTCTTGAAGCTCCACCATAAACGTACTACTACAACAGAGTTGTTTGTACCATTTCACTCATTTGAGACCACAGTAGAGGTCAAAGTCAACATAGCGTTAACCTGATCCTAATGGCATGCATGAGTTATATTATCTTTATTTATTGACATGCTTTGCAGAGAGCTAAACATATGTAGAGACGAGATGGAGTAGATTAGTCCCAAGGATTATGATTTATTATTATATACATTGTGCGTCTCTCTCATCATCATCATCATCATCATCATGCATTGGTTAACGGAGGGAGGACGAACAATATATGGATACACATCTCATTGGCGAATTGAGATCCTCTCATAAATGGAAGCTCAAATCTCCCCCGTTGCTTCCTTTCATCCGATGGACCACGTTTCCCTTTGTCCGCCGACTCGGTTTCTTTCTCTCTCCGCATCCTCGATAACAACTACACCAAACGCGAAACCAACGCACGGAGAAGAGCGCTGCGGATTCCACCCCCTCCCTTCCCTCTCCCGTCTTCTCCTTCCAGTCTCGCCACTGTCTCTTGCGGATTCCTCCCCCTCCCTTCCCCCTTCCGTCTTCTCCTTCCAGTCTCGCCACTGTCTCCAGCTCTGGTTTGGGATATCCGCCGCCTGTTAGGAGCGCAGGGAGTTGCCGGCTGCGTGGGGTTCCTCCTCTAGAGTCCAGCTCTGTCGATCGGGTTTGGCCACCTGTTTCACTTGATCTCTGCTTCTATCCTCATCTATCAGATCTCTTTCTCTTTCCCCAACGAAAGGAATAAAAAATCTCGTCTTTGGACTGAATCTACTGTAAAGTTGGCTCCTTGGAGCTCTGCTGAGCTCGCCATCTGGTCTTCTGTTTGCGTGATGTTAGGGTAGATGATCTCGTGCCAAAGGCGGCTCCTTTTTCTTTAGTTTGATCAGCTACAGATCAAGCCTTCCTCAGCTGGTGGGTTGCTCCTCTTTTCTCTGATCGCCTTTGTGAATCTTTTTAGATCTTTCATGATGAGGCTTGATTTCAGATTTCTGGGAACTGATAGGCAGAGAGGAGGCAGAGATGGGAGCTGATCATCTCAGTGAGGTTGGAAGCTGCTACGGGATTGAGGATGTTGCATTGGAAGAAGAAACGCCATCCGGTAGCAACGGCTTGCGTACTCGACACAAGTGCCCGGAGACGGGAAAGGCCAAGCAAGCAACGGTTCAGGAGGCGGTGCCTCCTGGTCCGGGGGCTGAGCTTGTCGCAGACCAACACGCGAATATCAAATCCGAGATTTGCCCTCTCGGCGACGATCACAGATCTGTATCGAAGGCCAGAGAGGGGTTCGGCAGCTCCAAACGAAAGCATGCAAGCAAAGGCGAATCGGGGATCCCTACATGCCCGGAGTGCGGGAAGACGTTTGCTTCGGATAAGGCACTTTTTGGCCACTTGCGGTGCCACCCGGAGAGAGATTACAGGGGAGCTAATCCGCCGCCGGGCGCACGGAAGCAGCCGAAGCCGGACGCCGGTCCTTCTGCCGCGAGAGATCTGCCTGCGAAAAAGTGGCAGACGACCGCGAGAAGAGGTCGACAAGGGACGGCCAGCGGCGGCGACGACGCCGAAGATCTTTTAGAAGCTGCTGCCATGACCATATTGCGTATGGCACATGCAGAGCACCGGGGTCGGACCGCAATCACTGCCGAGGAGGAAGGAAGTCAGACGAAACAACTTCAGCTCACTCAGTCTTGCCACAATGATGATGAGCTTCCTCCTAGGGTTCAGAATATCAACTCTGGGGACGATCTGACATCGAGCTACGGGAGAACCAAGAAGCCGAAGGTCGAGTCCGCCACATCTGATCATGGTCGAAGGTACGCGTGCGGTGTGTGCTCCAAGACCTTCTCTTCGCACCAGGCACTTGGAGGGCACATAGCCAGTCACAACAAGAACAAGACCAACTCCGAAGAAGCAGCGGCGACCGCAACGACGGTGGAGAACCAGGGCAGAAGCACTGCAGTCGCGAACCCGGTCACCGCGGAACACCGGTGCAAGATTTGCAACGACGTGTTCACCAGCGGGCAGGCACTTGGAGGCCACCAGAGACGGCACTTCCATCAACTACACCGCCGATCTCCAGCTCCATCCTCTTCCTCACACCCATCTGACGACCATGTGGCGCCGATGCAGCACCATCACCCCGGTGAGCAGCAGCTACATGATCCAACTCCATCATCTTCATCACACTCAGCTCAACATGAGCAGTTCTGCTGGGATCTCAATAAGGCACCACCGAATCTTGACTGAGAACACATCTATGCTACAAATCTAGTTCTAACAAGTTTGCAGTAGTGGTTATCAGGTAGCAGATGCAGCTATCAAAAAGACTAGGTTTTGCCAGTGAAACCTTCTCATCTTTTGCTCAAAGTCATGCACTTCATTTTCTCTTTCTGAATGCTATGTGATGTGTTATCTTAAATTGTTTTCTTCTTGTTTTAGACTTGTATTTTGTGAGTTGATAGTCCAGCTTTGATTCTTATTTTGTCACAGCACATTCACATGATGTAGAAGGTAAGTGGTTTAATCCAAATATTAGGTTAGACCTCCATTATTCTATCAGAAACCTATAGCCTTTTAAGCATCATCATCATCATCATCATCGTCATCATCATCATATATATATATATGTATGATGATATATGATTCCTCTTGTAGTGTACCACTATTATATGTTACTGTAGCGTAAGGTTAATTCCAACTTGAGCTGAGTTCTGTTTATGGAAAATTTATTCATGAGCTTTGGCTTAGTATGATTCTTAGCATTCTTTGGCTAAATTCATTTTTGGAATTTTATTTTATTTTATTCATTGAGAAGAGATTCCATAAAAGGATGTATAAAAATGAAATGTTATACTGAATAGGAACATCATGAAGAGATGCATGAACTTTTATAGATACATGACCCTTAGAATATTATCTTTAAAATCTGTCCCCTAGCTTATCTTTTATCCAAATGGTAGTTGAAATAATCGTAAGTGATTTTCGGGTTCGAGTTACTCGATTTACTAAAAAAAATTTAATGAAAATTGAATTATCCAACTGGCTCTCAAGCTATGAGATGCATGGAATCTTGAGGGAGTGTGATGCACCTCATCAACTTGTTCTTGCATGGCATGCATAGTTTTATAACCTTAGTATACATAATGAGCCAATTGCTAATTTAAACAGACTTTAAGTCTTTTTGGTCATATACATAATCTCTATAAGAAATTAAATGACTTAAGAAGGATCAAACCTAAATTTAAACCATCCAAAAAAGCTACAAAATATTCTCTTTCTTTTGGTAAAAAAAAAAATAGCATGAACATGTTTAACTTCTAAACGAAGAAATCTCAAAGTACTGAAACAAACAACAATGTTTATCTGTAATTTCATGGTAAACATTCATAGAATTTGGAAAAATAATATAGTCAAATTCAGCTTGTAAGAAAAAAAAAAGCAAAAAATAATTTCTTGTGATGTAATATTCAATGTATTCTCTTAAAATTGTAGGATCTTAAAGGTGATAGCTGTGACATTGTAATCTTGTCTTATGGGTCACATTCTTCCACTTGACACACACTGCTTCAGCTCAAAACTAAGTATGTTTGTGAAGCTTCTCTTCCACAGTACCTCCACTCATTTCATTTAGATTGCATGTCATGCCCACAACACCACTTCAACAGCTCACATTCCTCCATCTCCTGAATTGGTTCTCAGTAAAACTCGGTCCTTAATGAAGGGAGAAATCAATAATGGCAGCAACTCAAGCTGTTCCTTCTTCTAAGTGAGCTGGAAGACAAGATAAATTCGAGGAAGCAAGTGTTAGGGTTGGCAAGTATTTTTGGAGTTATGATAGAAACTTAGAGAATAAGATTGCTTGGAGGATAAGGAATTTAAATACGGAAAAAGATCATTCGGAATTAGTGTTTGATTGTTCCATAAGTATCTTATATATCTTAAAGTTGTGACAAAGGAGAGACAAGGAATAATACCTCTTGGGCTTTTCCATAATAGATTTAGAGAGGTTGAACGAAAGATTCTTCAGGTTTAAGTAAGAGAATATACAAGATATTTCAGATCTGAGTTTGAATTAGCTCGAATCGATTATTCTCATCTAGTGAAGCATCAAAATTTTTCTTCGTGAACGGAAACAAGAATCATCAAACCATGTAAATCATGTATACACTATGATATACGTGTGATTGCAGAAGCACATTAAGAGTTCACTCAACATTTTTTGGTCCGTGTTAGCTTCTCCACATTTTTCTACTTTCCATCTGTCTTTGATCTGAATTCGATCTGATATCAGACTTCAAAGCAATTAGGTATACTTCTGTTTCTCACACCGACATGATACCAAATAAAGTGAAATGGCATTAGAGTTTGAGTACTATTCTTCACTGACACTGCTCATCTTGTGTCTCTACAGAAAGGAGAAGATAGATAACTGTGGTATGCATCTAAACATCAATTCCATTTTTCACAGGCAAAACCTCGGTAGTTCTACTGTTGTTTCAGTCGTCAGCTTTAGCAGGCCATTCATGTTTTGTGTCCATCCATCCATCTCTCTTAACCTTATTGTCGACCACAGCTTTGATCCATTAGGAAAGCTTGACTTGATGGCAGCTGAGATTGCTCTTCCATGGTTGAAGACTCGTGTGATCCGCCCTGCAGAACCTTGCATTGTTTTTGTGGTGGAGATGAAGTATGGCAAGTCACTGAGAGATTTGGAGCTGATGGAGGTGAAGGATGGTCATGTTGACCACCACGCTGATGGAGGTGAATGGTGTTGGTGCAATCAGTAAGCAACTGCTACATTTCATGTGCATGGCGTGTCTTTTGTATTGGAGTCTTTTGGCACTCATGGTGGATACCTCCATGCTCTAAGTCATAACCAGCATGAGCTATTTGTAGCTCCAAAATGCTTGATTTGTATTATTCAGACATGTAGTTACTTGCTTGAATTAAAGATAGACGAACTTAACGTGCATTGGTGATTGAGGTTCAATTGGGCAACAGAGATGATACTATAATTTGGTGGATGTGAGCGATCACCAAACAATCATGTCTCTTACACTATTCAATTTATGTTTGTTGAGGTTATTGTTATGTTTTAGTATAAAATAGAAGATGAGTAGTACACTATTCAATTTATGTTTGTTGAGATTGGATTTAGTCTTATAAACGAAAGATGACGTGAATGAATTTATAAGGGTTAAATATGTCTATTGTTATTAATTTTGTCTTAAATATTTTTAGATTAATAGGAAAGAGTTATTGATGGAGAATTTGCTATGAAAAGATGATTTAATTCATTAAGGTCATACATATTGATACAAATTTGATTTTTCTTTTTCCGTCATGTATATATATTATGGTGATTGATTATCAAATCATAGATTTATTAAGGATTACAACATGTAACTAATATAAAGATGTCATTCCATTTTTGTTTCTATCATGATTTTTTATTAAACCCTCGAGAATGTCAATCTTGGAATGATGTCATTGAAATATCTTATGACCTAGAGGCTTTATGAAGCAGTTTGCTAGTTAGTCAAAAGTATGAACATGAGGAACACATAATTGGCTCTATGAAGCAGTTTGCTAGTTGGTCAAAAGTATGGACATGAGGAACACATAATTGGTGTCTGACAACTTAATCTATGACAAAGTAAAAATTAATTATAATATGTTTTATATGAGTGAAATGTCAGGTTAGAGCATAAGTAGGTGATACTGATATTATCACAATATATTGTTAGAGTAGATTGAGAGGTGATGCCAAGTTTGTACGGTAGATTGATGATCCAGTTGAGTTCTGCAGCGATAGTGGCAATGGCTTAGCATTCAACTTTAATGATGAATCTTGCAATCGTGTTCTATTTCTTGAAACTTTAACTGATCATGTTTGCTCCAAAGAAGGTAATATAGACTGATGTAGATGTTTTATCATTAGTCTTACAGATAATAATTCTATGAAGATTAAGTAATTTATTAAGCAACTGATAAATCAACGTTCATATCTTTTTAAGTTTTTTTATTTTAAAAAATTATATTCGAGATTTATTATTAAAGATAATCCAGAATACCAAAGAAATTGTTAGCCTACTCTTTTGTACTTAGTCACTCAAATTATATCATGACAGTCTTGCTATAGATCTCAGACAATACCAATAAGTACTTGGATCCTTGTAGTATTTATCTCTTACATATCCAAATACTTCATTTATAGTTAACAAATTATCACAATTCATGCACTAGCCCTCTACTACGCATTGATTAATACTAAAATATATCCTACAATATCTTAAAGGAACTCTCAATCATGGACTTCTTATTCATAAACACTCATTTCTTCATCTCCATACTACCAACGCTGATTGGGTAGGCAAGACTAATGATAAAACATCTGCATCAGTCTATATTATCTTCTTTGGAGCAAACATGATCAGTTAAAGTTTTAAGAAATAGAACACAATTGCAAGATTCATCATTACTGGCGCTAGATCGCTACTAGCGCCAATTCAACGACCTGGGGTTGTCGCCCCTCGGACTTACCACAGGACCCTCGACCGTGTTGCCCGAGGCATTCCTCAGCCTGACCAAGCAAGTACAAGCAATGGCGGGGATGATGTAGATGCTTGTCCCACTCATTCCCCAAATCGTGCGGCTAGTAGCTCCCTCGATTGACCCGACCCGGCAAAGGCCAAGCAGGGAGCAGGTCGGGACAAGAGAAGCCCGAGAGCAGACGACGGACCCGAGAGGTCCACCCGAGCAGAACATACCCGCACCCTGCCGAATCACACCACCCCGCTTCGAGCCTGACACCATATCGTCTGATTCGGCGAATGACTCGCTCAGGATCTAGCTGTCCTAGGTCAACCAACGCCTGGACGAGTTCTAGCGCGAGTTTTAGAAGTCGCGGAGCGAGTCGAGCGAAGGCAGTTCGGGTGGATCCCCCTTTGCTCAGGAGATACAGGACAAGCCTGCACCCTTTAACTTCAGATTGCCGGCATTAGAGACGTACGATGGTGGCTCCGATCCTACAGAGCACGTCGCCGCGTTTCGGGCTCAGATGGCTCTCTATGGCACTTCCGATGCGCTGATGTGTCGGGCATTCCATGTTGGGAAATCTTGGGGGCGACATTATATATGCAGCAGAAGAACAAGCAAACAAAATCCCCAATTTCCCAAAAAAATATTCGTCGTCATGCGAAGATTGATGCGCGAAAATCCGTGAAACAAACTATGTATAGAATAGATTGTGTTACCTAGGGAGATCGTATATCCTTGTTTCCTTGCATATCTCTAGGAGAGGGTGAAGGAGGTCAAGCATCCTCCTCTCTAGCGGTGATCCACACAGTAGGGCTATGACGACGCTCCTCAAAACTCCAGGCCTGCTCTGAGGTGGAGAGGGGGAGGAGAATAGGAGAGGCAAGTAAAGGCTCTAGCCTATGAGGCTCTGAATCCCTCTTATTTATAGAGGTCCCCTATCAAACCCTAATGGATCCTTCCCTAGTGGGTATTTGATCCGTATCCAATTACCCAAGCCTTTTAGATTAGTGGATCTCTATCCAATAATCTCTCATGGGCTCTTATTGGATCTCGTCCATGGGATCCAATAATTCAGGGGTTTATTGGATATCCAATAAGATAGGGGCTTCGGCGGATATATCATATCCAGGCCTCTACTTATCGCAACGCCTACCATATGTATGTGACCCTCTAGGCCCAATATCAAGCTGACCGTGAGTTATACCTGTTAGAACTTCTTCTAGCTTAGTGAATTATTATCTCTATAATATTTCACTCGACTCATCGAATGCAGACGTACTAAGCCACTATGCCGTAGTCCCCAGACGATACAAGGGAATCCAATCCATTGGACCTGTCTGTCCTCAGTTACCGT
>LVTN01001056.1:0-11897 GCA_001649415.1 Musa itinerans
CCGAAGCCTTCTGTCGATACGTCAACTATTCCTCCGGCCTGATATCCAATCTTCTGACATGTTTTCCTCTAGCACAACATGATTATTCTTGCTTTAATTGTCTCATCCTGATCGAAGCATCCTATGTCACTCAAAACGCAGATTAAAACATAAACACTTATCGATTGGTTTCATCATCAAAATCCGAGATTCAACAAAACTGTCTTAACGGCTTTCGACGACGAGGTAATCAAAATCCGCTTAGTTTACTTTCAAATTACTTGATATTTTTCATGACTTATTTTTAATTTAGTTTAGAAAAATTATATAATTTTTTTTTGAAATTTCATGTTTAATGATGTAATCATGTTTATCTTTTTAGTAATTTTGAAAAATGATCATGACAATTGCATGTTTTATGAAAATACAATAAAATGTTAATCTAATGCTTGCACACCTAGTAAGATTAATCTTATGTATGTATTTAAGAAGCAAGAATGTGTATTTTGATGATTTCCATATAGCTTTTCAAATTTGATTAAAAGATGCCTTATGAGACCATGTTTAATTATTATGCTTAATGCCTTATGAAGACATTTGCTAAGCTATACAAGTCCCTATGTCTTGGTTTATTCCAGCGAACTTCCGACCATCTCTCGGCAATGTTCCGGCGGACTCCCGACAAGCTACTAGACTTCACAACAATCTTCTTGGCGAGTTCTGACGAGCTTCTCTGGCAAGCTTCGAGACTTCTTGGCTGGTTCCGACAGAACTTCTACCGAACGTTCGGACTTACGACAAACTCTCGAATTCCTAACAAAATCACGTCATTGACTTTGGGACTTCATTTTGCTTTATGTCTTGCTATCGTAGTTAATCCTGCATATGTAAAAACATACTTCGATCTAGACAATTAATACTAAGCATTAATCAAGTTGTTTGGCATGTCATTGGTCCCTCGATGCTTCGTCTGATTCTTCGGTGCATCGTCCACTCTTGCGGCTTATTGCCCAATCGGCCAGTTGACTCCGCGACTCTGATATCCTTGGTGCAATATCCGCTCTTCTTGGCCTGATGCCCGAATCCACAGCCCGAAGCTTTCTGTCGATACGTCGACTGTTCCTCCGGCCCGACATTTAATCTTTTGACATGTTTTCCTCCGGCACAACATGATTCTTTCTACTTTAATTGTCTCATCTTGATCGAAGCATCCTGCGTCACTCAAAACGCAGATTAAAATATAAACACTTATCGATTGGTTTCATCATCAAAATCCGAGATTCAACAAAACTGTCTTAACGGCTTTCGACGACGAGGTAATCAAAATCCACTTAGTTTACTTTGAAATTACTTGATATTTTTCATGACTTATTTTTAATTTAGTTTAGAAAAATTATATAATTTTTTCTTGAAATTTCATGTTTAATGATGTAATCATGCTTATCTTTTTAGTAATTTTGAAAATGATCATGACAATTGCATGTTTTATGAAAATACAATAAAATGTTAATCTAATGCTTGCACACCTAGTAAGATTAATCTTATGTATGTATTTAAGAAGCAAGAATGTGTATTTTGATGATTTCCATATAGCTTTTCAAATTTGATTAAAAGATGCCTTATGAGACCATGTTTAATTATTATGCTTAATGCCTTATGAAGACATTTGCTAAGCTATACAAGTCCCTATGTCTTGGTTTATTCCAGCGAACTTCCGACCATCTCTCGGCAATGTTCCGACGGACTCCCGACAAGCTACTGGACTTCACAACAATCTTCTTGGCGAGTTCTGACGAGCTTCTCTAGCAAGCTTCGAGACTTCTTGGCTGGTTCTGACGGAACTTCTGCCGAACGTTCGGACTTACGACAAACTCTAGAATTCCTAACAAAATCACGTCCTTGACTTTGGGACTTCATTTTGCTTTATGTCTTGCTATCGTAGTTAATCCTGCATATGTAAAAACATACTTCGATCTAGACAATTAATACTAAGCATTAATCAAGTTGTTTGGCATGTCATTGGTCCCTCGATGCTTCGTCTGATTCTTCGGTGCATCGTCCACTCTTGCGGCTTATTGCCCAATCGGCCAGTTGACTCTGCGACTCCGATATCCTTGGTGCAATATCCGCTCTTCTTGGCCTGATGCCCGAATCCACAGCCCGAAGCTTTCTGTCGATACGTCGACTATTCCTCCGGCCCGACATTTAATCTTTTGACATGTTTTCCTCCGGCACAACATGATTCTTTCTACTTTAATTGTCTCATCTTGATCGAAGCATCCTGCGTCACTCAAAACGCAGATTAAAATATAAACACTTATCGATTGGTTTCATCATCAAAATCCGAGATTCAACAAAACTGTCTTAACGACTTTCGACGACGAGGTAATCAAAATCCACTTAGTTTACTTTGAAATTACTTGATATTTTTCATGACTTATTTTTAATTTAGTTTAGAAAAATTATATAATTTTTTCTTGAAATTTCATGTTTAATGATGTAATCATGCTTATCTTTTTAGTAATTTTGAAAAATGATCATGACAATTGCATGTTTTATGAAAATACAATAAAATGTTAATCTAATGCTTGCACACCTAGTAAGATTAATCTTATGTATGTATTTAAGAAGCAAGAATGTGTATTTTGATGATTTCCATATAGCTTTTCAATTTTGATTAAAAGATGTCTTATGAGACCATGTTTAATTATTATGCTTAATGAGTTTATCTTTCAAAATTATGCATGATGATTCTTGTAATTTATGGCTTATCGATTTTTACCGCAATGAAAGTTGCTTTTTTGGTTTTAAAAATGATATATGTTTTAATTTGGCATAAATAAAAAAGGCATGCTTATATGAAATAATGTAAGTATCATGTCTGATAATTTTATATTTAATTATGCATGATGATTTGAAGTAATGATGATTTTTGAGTAATTTATGGTTTATTGAACTTGATGATTTCTATGATGAGATTTGCTCTTCCGATTCTAAACTATGATGTATGGTTTTCATACGAAAAAAACTTGAGCATATTTATATGAAATCAATCACTTAAAATGAAACACATAAAAAGGAAAATATATTATCATTGGAATTAAAATAATAAATTAAATCTCTTATTTGAAGAAGCCTTGTTTAATGTGTTATACATTTTTGGTCTTGATGGTTTTTATGACGAAATCTACTTTTCAATCCTAAATGCTGATGCATGTTTTTATTTGGCATAAAAAGACAAAGGCATGCTTGTATGAAACAAACAACTTCAAATGAAACACATAAAAAGGGAATACATTTTCCATCTCTATCTTATTGATTTTTTGATAAAATATTAATGAATCCATGTATACTATGCTTTTGTGAATCTCTTGAAAATGATTTTGATTTCATGATTTGAATTTGAATGAGCTTTATCTTGATTTTTTTAGATTTATAACTTGAGATCTACCCTATCGAGATCTTTTATCCTGGATGTTTCTTTTTGCTATCTCCTACCCAAATGAATCATGATTTTTCGGAATTATAATTTTTATGATTCATAATGAATTAAGAGATATTATAAATGAATCAAGATCGTTTATGTGTTCTCTCATGACATCTTTTTGCTATAGGAATGTCTTTATCTATATCATGATCTTGAATTCTCGATATTGATACTTGAAATTTTTCTATGAATCAAGATCTTGTTTTTGAACTCCTATGTTTCTTTTTGTTATTCACTAAAAATGGGGATGCATTCAAATTAACCATGATATATTCAACATGAAACAACTTTCTTGATGCACATATGATTCACTCTTTTAAGTGAATATTTATCAAATCGTGATAAGATGAGATTCTCTTTATATGAATCAAGATTTTTTCATTAATTATTCTCTTCTGATTCCTCTTGGTATTTTCTATATGAATTATGTCTTTTGGTATTCACATGATCTTATCTTTCATGATATGACTTTTATAATTCCTTGTGCTCGTGAAGTATATCTCATCACCAAAATTCTATTGATATTTTTCATGTGATGATATGAAATTATGCATGCAATATTATGATTTTTAGCTAAAATGATGTATCATGAATGCTTGAGTATCATGTATGATATGCCCATAGTGATGATTTATTTTTAGTATCATGCATGGAATGAAATGTAAGGTTTTCAAATTGTGCATGTTTTAATTTGAAACTATAATGATGCACAAACATATTGAAATAAGATTGATATTTTACCTTTGTCATAAATTAAAAATTATTGTAAAGGGAAAAAGAATTATAAAATTATATTATTCCCTTCTTTTTGACAATGATAAAGGGGAAGAAAAATTGATAGCTTGCACTTCTCAAAAGAGAAGAAAGAACTTGCTATCATAAACATCACCAAAAATTGCTAGCTTGCTTATCTTAAGAAGCAAAAATGCAAACATGCACATCTTTAAAATTAATGATGATTTAGTGATTATGTATGTTGTAAGCTGGTGAACAAATTTGCTAGCTATATGTTATAAAAATTGCAATGATGATAAAACTTGATATTATTTTTATTATGCAATGAGTTGAAATTATATCTCAAACACTTGAAAGTTGCACTTCTCCTTTTTGTTGATGACAAATGGGGAGAAGTATGATGTTATGCATAAGTTTATGATAACATGTTACTTGGATTTTTGAATCCAAGAGTTCTATCAATATGACATATTGATAGGGAGAGTAAGTTAACTCTGTCATCAATTGGTTGTCTTCATCAAAATCGGGGAGATTGTTGAATCTCGGATTTTGATGATGAAACAAATTGATAGTATTTATGATTTGATCTACTTTTTGAGTGACATAGGAAGCTTCAATCAAGGAGAGACAATTGAAGCAGGAAGAATCATGTTGGGCCGGAGAAAAACATGTCAAAAGATTAGACGTTGAGCCTAAGGATCGGTCGACGTATCGATTGAATGCTTCGGTCCATGGGTTCGGGCATTGGGCCAAGAAGAGCAAAAATTATGCCAAGTAAATTAGAGTTGCAGAGGTCAATTGGTCGATTGGGCAATAGGCCGTAAGCAAGGACGATGCGTCGAAGATTCGGATGAAGCGCCGATAAACCAATGGCATGTTGGACAACACTTGATTTTCTTTGTAATAATTGTCTAGATCGAAGTAGGTTTTATGTGTTCAGGATTAACTATAATAGTAAGGTATAAAGCAAAATGAAGTCCTGGAATCAAGAACACAATGGAAGTTCTACCGGAATTGACCGAGAAGTCCAAGAGCTTGCCAAAGAAGCTCATCGAAACTCACCAAGACGATCATCATGAAGTCCAGGAGCTTGCTAGGAGTCCATTGGAACATTGCCGAGAGATCGTCGGAAATTCGTCAAAAGCTCGCTAGAAGAAACTAGAATAAACGGATCGGATTTGCTTACTATATGCCTTAGAATTCGTAGTTAGCACATAATTGGGATTGAAATTAGGCCAACCCAATTAGGGACCAATTGGGCCCATGTATGGACTGTGTTGGGCCCAATGAAAGGCCCAAATAGTGACCCAAAAGGTGGCACCGTCGTGGCACAGTCTCTGAGACTATATTAGGCGGTGGTACTGCCCAGACATAGTCTTTGAGAGACTGTCAGGCGGTGATACCGCCAGACTGGGCAGTGGTACCGCTTAGTGTCAGTGCTGCATGCATTGGTACTGCCCAACATAGGTGGTGGTACCACCCGTACCCCGGAAACCCGGGATGAGATATTTTTAGGCTCCAAGTTTGAATCCACTTAAGGCCTATAAATACCCCTCTCATCCCTAGTTAACAAATATAAGTATAGAGAGTTTAAAAGTGAGACAATGTTGTAGTAATCACTTGAGAAATCCCCTTCTCTTGCTTAAGCTTAGAATTCTATTTAGGGAGGAGTGTGTGCTTGTAAAGGTTGTCTCCTAAACCTGTGAAAAGGAGAAGAGGGGTGTACAAGGGTAGTTAGTCATCGTCCATTGAAGGAAGACCGATAGTGGATGCCAGTGGCCTCGACGGAAGAGGAATTGGTGGAGTGGATGTAGGTCACAACGACCGAACCACTATAAAAATTTGATTTACATTTCTTTTGTGCAATTTACCTTTACTGCAAACTTCCATACTCACTATACTCTTCCATATAATTTCAATCTAAGCATCTTTATGAAACTGTTTTAGTCGAAACAAAAGTTTTCAAAACCGTCATGATTTTATCCGCTGCACTAATTCACCCCCCCTTTTAGTGCCGACTCGTTCCTAACAATTTTGAGTTGAAAAAGTGCTAAGTGTCCTCCTCCTCTTTAAGTTTTGGGCTTAGTCTAAGAGAGGTGTGAGGCTTGTAAAGGTTGTCTCCTAAACCTATGAAAAGGAGAAAGAGTTGCAAGAGGGTAGTTGGTCTTCGCCCATTGAAGGAAGATCGTTAGTGAACGTCGATAGCCTCGACGGAAGAGGATTTGGGAGTGGATGTAGGTCATGACAACCGAACAACTATAAACTCAGTTTTCATTTACATTCTATTTTTCGTTGCTATTACTCTATGAATTAATTGCTTAGTTCACTTTCTCCAAGTCAAACACATTTCCGATACGAGCTTTATCGAAATGGTTTCTCTAAATCATCAATATTTTTATTGTAAGCGCTAATTCACCCCTCCTTTTATACCGATTTTGGTCCTAATAAGATGGTGGTACCGCCCAGTAATGGTGGTAGTACCGCTAATACCCTGGAAACTCGGGATGAAATACTTTTTTGCTCTATTTTTGAAGTCATTCAGAGTTTATAAATACCCCAACTATTCTTGCTTGAACAAGTAAGAAATAGAGTATAAAGGGAGAAAATATTCTTGAGAAAGAAAGGTTATAATCTTTCTTGAAGTGTAGGGTCACTTCTTCCTAGTATTTAGAAGTTCTTCTAAAGGGAGAAGTGAAGTCTAAGAAAGAGAGGTTGGAAAGGTTCTCTCCTAAGCCTATCAATAGGAGAAAGAGTTGTAAGGGTAGTTGATCTTTGCCTGTTGGAAAGAAGATAAGTAGTGGAAGCCGGTGCCCTCGAATGAAAAGGAATCGGAAGTAGATGTAGGTCACAACAACCGAACTACTATAACTCGATTTGTATTTTTGTTCTGCTTTTCATTCTCATATTGCAAACTAATTTACTTACTTACAACTCTCACTACGCTTACGAACGTACTCTCTAAGTCAAGTTCATTTTCGATATCAGTTTTCATCGAACGAGAATTTTTTACCAACGTGATTTTAGAAAAGCACTAATTCACACCCCCCCCTCGTAGTGCCAATTTCAGTCCTAATATTTGGTATCAGAGTCACATTTTTCTCATTTGGTTTAACACTTAAGAAAAATAGCTTTTGTCAGCAATCAAGAGGGTCTTTCTATCATTCGTCCTCCTATATTCAATGGGACGGGCTACACGTATTGAAAAACTTGAATAAGAGTTTTCTTGTTTTCTATGGATTTTGATTTGTGGAACATTGTTGAAAGTAGTTTTGAAAAGTCTTCCAAACTAATGAATGAATGGAATGATTTAGGGAAGAAGACTTTTTCTTTGAATGCTAGAGCTATAAATGCTCTAATTTGTGCTTTGAACAAAAATGAGTTTAATCGTATTTCGATTTGTGAAACTGCATATGACATTTGACATACACTCGAAGTCACACACGAAGGTACAAGTAGGGTTAAAGAGTCAAAAATGAATCTTTTGGTTCATAATTATGTTGTTTCGTATGAAACCAAGCGAGACCATTCGAGTCATGTACACTCGTTTTATGGATATCGTCAATGGTCTAAAAGTACTTTATAAAAGTTTTTCTAATTTTGAACTTATTTATAAGATATTAAGATCCCTTCCAAAAAGTTGGAATTCTAAAGTAACAGCAATACAAGAAGCAAAGGACCTAAATAACTTTCAGCTTAAAGAACTTATCGGGTCTTTGATGACCTATGAAATGACATGTATTGCACATGATGAACATGAGAACTATCTTCCAAAGAATATGAAGGATTTGACACTTCAAACAATAAAAGACCACTCGAGCGAAAACTCAAGTGATAATGATATAGAACTTTTGACAAAAAAATTTAAAAAGTTCATAAATAAGACTAATTCTAAAAATGAACTTAAAAATGATACAACAACTTGCTATAAATCAAAGAAGCTGCCAAAGAAGAAGAAAGCATTCAAGGCAACATAGGATGAATCAAGTATATCTGAAGATAAGGAGCAAACCAATAAAGGCAAGATAGCGAACTATGCCTTAATGACTTTCGACAATGAGGTAAATGACTCAATCGAATCTCATTTATCTTACAATGAATTGCTTGATGATTTTCATGATTTATTTGATAAATATAAGCTAGTTGGTAAAAAATATAAGTTGTTAAAAAAGGATCATGCTTCTCTTACTAGTGAATTTGGAAAATTAAAAAATAAGTATAATAATTGCATGTTAACTCCTTGCACGAAATGTGAAGAATTAGATTCAAGCAAAAAGGAAAATTTACTATTACAATAAACTTTAGAAAAATTTAAAATTGGTAGCAAATCTTTAAACATGATTCTTGCCAATAAGGTTCATGGTCGAAGTAAGGAAGGAATTGACTTTGTGAGTAACACTCAACAAATGCTAACTACTTTTGTTAAAGGACCTACATTACATGTTTCCCCTGAAAATAAATATAATTTCTATGGTAGATATGGTCATTTTGTATATAAATATTCATTTAAAAGATATGGCTCATATAAATTGGTTTGGGTTCCTAAAGGAACCATGAATGACTTAATATCAAAAGCTAAGTATGATATATCAAATCATGAAGGACCCAAAGCTAAATGGGTATCTAGAATAAACCCACATTTCTTGTAGACATCTCTATAATTAAAAGCTAGGAGCAAAAATAAAATTTTGATAGTGGATGCTCAAGGCTTATGACTAGAGATCCAACACACTTCATAAAGCTCACTAGCCGAAACAAAATGATTTTGATTGAAAATGCTTTATGTTTAATAAAATCATGCTTGATGATTTAATGATTTAATTATACATGATGATTTGAAGTCTTGATAATTTTTGTGATGAATCTTGTTTTTTCGATTTTAAACATGATGCATGGTTTTGACATAAAAAAAAAACTTGGGCATGCTTGTATGAAATCAATCATATGAATTGAAACAACTAAAAAGAGGAAAGCATTTTTCTTGAAAATTTCTCAATCTCTATCTTATCGAGTTTTTCAATAAGAGATTGATGAATTTATATTATTTTATGAATCTTTTAAACTATGAAAGTGATTTTGATGATTTAAATTTGAATGATTTTTATCAAAATCTTTCACTTGATATATGAGATTTATTCTACATGAATCATAATTTTTTTTTGAATTCTAGGAATTATAACTTGAAATTTTTAAATATATAACTCGTTATCTTGACAACATAAGATTTCTTATACATGAATCAAGATCTTTTATTCCCCTATATTCCTTTTTACTATTTACTAAAGAGAATATCTTTTTCAGAATTTATGACTTAAGATTTTCCCTACTATTCAGTCTCCTAAGATTTTTTTTTATTTTTTTTAAAGTTGATCAAAATGAATCATGTTTTTTGGTATTCACATAATCTTTGATATTATATCTTTCTTGATATGATTTTTATTATGTATTATTCTTTTGTATTTATGGTTGTATACCTTATGTGAGTTTTAGAAAATTGATGTAAAGGGAAATGAATTGCACCATTGTATTATCCCCCTCTTCTTCTTTCTTACAATGACAAAAGGGAGAAAGAAAATTGCTAGCATCATAAGAGAACCAAAAGTACTAGCTTGAATGTTAAATTTAGGAAAATTGTTAAATCTTCCAAATGCATAAACTCTTCTTGTACATTTTTTGGATCATGATCTTGATTTTTCGATGACTTAAGCTTTTTTTTAATCAAGATCATTTTCTATCATTCCTTCTATTTACAAAAGTAGAGATTTGTCAAAAATTATATATGGTCTTCTGGTATTCATGACTTGATCTTTCATTTTTGATGATTGAAATATTCATGTAAATTTATCATAGTTATTTATCTTTGTTATGATTTAAAAATTGATGTAAAGGGAAAAGAATTACACCATTATATTATTCCATTCTTTTTGACAATAACAAAGGGGGAGAAAGTATTGCTAGCTTGCACATTTCAAAGAGAAAAAAACTTACTAGCTCGCACATTTCAAGGAGAAAAACTTGCTAGCTTACACATTGCAAAGAAAAGCAAAATTACTAAGCTTGCACATCTTAAGAGAAGCAAAATTGCTAAACTTGCTAGCTTGCATGTTCTAAAATGATGTAAAACTTACTATTTACTATCTTGCATTTAAAAAAAAAAAACTTGCTAGCTTGAACATCACAAAGAAAAGAAAACATGCTATCTTGCATATCTCATGCAAAGCAAAAAATTTTGCTAATTTTCATGTCTCAAAACTTGCTATCTTACTAGCTTGCATAATTAAAAAATTTGCTAGTTGGACTTTTCTCCTTTTTGTTGATGACAAAGGGGGAGAAGTTATGATGGTGATATGAAATTATGCATAAAATACTCATGATATTATGATAATACATACAATGAGAAGTTATGATGATCATACATTGTAGGATGTAATGTACCTTGATATTTTGATACTATGATGATTTGAAATATTTATGATTTGGAGTGATGTATTCAATACTCATGATTTTATGATGAATGCAATGATATGATTAATTGGTTTTTTCAATATTCATGATACATGCAATGATGAAATAGATATGATTTTCTAAATTCAAAGTTTCTATCAAAATGACATATTGATAGGGGAAGTTTAGTTTAAATTCCTTCATCAATTGGTTGTCATCATAAAAATGTTAAGATCGAGAGCACTAAGAGGGGGGGGGATGCAATGATGAAATAGATATGATTTTCTAAATTCAAAGTTTCTATCAAAATGACATATTGATAGGGGAAGTTTAGTTTAAATTCCTTCATCAATTGGTTGTCATCATAAAAATGTTAAGATCGAGAGCACTAAGAGGGGGGGGGGGGGAATTAGTGCAGCAGAAAACTTTCAAGGTTCAAAAAGACTTCATACGATAAAACTGTTTCCGACGTTAAACTGTTTTCGGAAACTTATCTTGAAAGTAAGTTCGTAAAGGAGTGCAGCAAAAGTAACGAGGAAGTAAAGCACATATAGAGGTTTGCAGTAAGGTAAATAGCAGAATGCAAATGCAAACCAAGATTTAGAGTGGTTCGGTCAATCTTGACCTACATCTACTTTTGGCTTCCTCCTCCGACGAGGTCATCGACGTCTACTAGAAGCCTTCCTTCAATAGGCGAAAGACAAACATCCTTTTACAACTCTACTCCTTTTGACGGGCTTAGGAGACAACCCTTACAGATTTTTCACTCATCTCTTGAATGATCAAAACTTAGAAGAAAAGAGGGAGAAGAACTTTTGGCCTTTATAACACTTTTGAGCTCTAGAATTCATAGAGTAAGATCAAGATTTCGGTGCCCTTTCATGCAGGAAAGGGTAGGGTATATATAGGCCCCAAACTGGTTTGAATTTGGAGCTCAAAAATATCATCTTCCGGATTTCTGGGGTCCTGGCGGTACCACTACTTGACTAGGCGGTACTACCTCTTGACAGAGCTCGGAGACCGAGCTCTGGCGGTACCACTGCCTGACAGGGGCGGTTGCACCGCCTAGCAGACTTGGGAGACTGAGCTCCTAGGCGGTGCTACCGCCGACCCAAGCGGTTCCACCGCCTGACAGGGGCGGTTCCACCGCCTAGCAAACCTAGGAGATTGAGCTCCTGGGCAGTGCTACCGCCGACCCAGGCAGTGCCACCGCCGGCCAAGAAATCTGGGTCCGAATGGGCTGATCCATTCGGCC
>LVTN01001056.1:46545-59952 GCA_001649415.1 Musa itinerans
TTATCGTAGTTAATCCTGCACATACAAGCCAAAACTCTACTTCGATCTACACAATTATTACAACGCGAATTGACATTCTGTTGCCCGGCACGTCATTGGTTGGCGCTTCGTCCGATTCTTCAGCGCATCGTCCTTTCTTGCAGCTTGTTGCCCAATCGGTGGTTGACCTCCGCAATCCCGATATCCTTGGCACAATTCCGCTCTCCTTGGCCCGATGCCCGACGACCGAAGCCTTCTGCCATCCAATATCCTGACGTGATCTCCGGCGACAATGTCAATTCCTCCTGCGTCAATTGTCTAATCCTGATCAAGTAGACCTGCATCACTCAAAATGCAGTTAAACAACAAAACACAATCAATTAGTTTCATCATCAAAATCTGAGATTCAACAATGGCAACAATAGAAATGCAAACCAAGTTTATAGTGGTTTGGTTGTCGTAACCTACGTCCACTTTCGATTCCACTTCTGTCGAGGCCACTAGCATCCACTAACAGTCTTCCTTCAATGAGCGAAGACCAACTCTTACAACCCTTTCTCATTTTCAATGGTTTAGGAGACAACCCTTATAAGCCACTCTTTTACAAGTAGTCCCTCACACACCTCTCTTAGGACTAACTCTAAGCACTAGAAGGAGGGAACTCAAAGTTTTGGTAGAGTTTACTCAATTTTTTCCTCAAGAATTCTTGCACCTTTCTTGCTGCCCATGTGTGGTATTTATAGGCCCCAAATGATTTCAAAAATGGAGCCAAAATTTTAAACTTCTAGTTCTTCCGGGTACGAGCGATACCACCGCTTGCATTGGGTAGTATCACCACTTGCAGCCTGACACTAGGCAGTACCACCACCTGACACACTATCACTCGGTGGTACCACCACCCAGTCTGGCGGTACCACTACCAGACCTAATATTTGGGTCTAACTCACAAGCGATTCTACCTTCTGGCGAGTTTTTCAAGTTTTCTAACTCAAGTGATTCTACCTCCTATTTTGGCGGTGCCACTACCAGACCCAATATTTGGGTCACTAAATGGGCCTCCTAATGAGCCCAAATCACTCTCAATTTAGGCCCAATTGGCCCCTAATTGAGTTGGAATTGTTTCACCCCATACCGACTCAATTAGACCTAAACTAACTCGATCTAGACATTATTACAAAGCACTTAATCATATGTTCTCCGATATGTCATTAATTCTTCCGGTACTTCGTTTGATTCTTCGATGCATCGTCCTCTCGTTCGGCGTATTCCCCAATCAACATGTTGACTCTCGCAACTTCCAATCTCCTTGGTGCAATATTTGATCCTTCGGATCGATGATCGAATTCACGGCATGAAGCCTTCTACCGACACGTCGACCGATCCTCCGGCCCGACGTCCAATCTTCTGACATGTTCCACAATGGCCCAATATAATTCTTCCTGCTTTAATCAATTTGCCTCTCCTTGATCGAGGCTAGTCCTGCATCACTCAAAACGTAAATTATAATACAAACTTATCAATTGATTTCATCATTAAAATTCAAGATTCAACACATCCTTCCAAAGAACAAGAAGAATTTAACACTTAGAACTCAAGAAGACCACTTGAGAGAAAACTCAAGTGATGATGATGACTTGGTACTTCTAACTAGAAAATTTAAAAAATTATTAAAAAGGAACAAAACTAAACATGACATTAAAAACAAAAATGAACTTAAAAAGGTTCAAACTAAACGAGGCACTTTAAAAGTGAATGTCCCTAAGTGTAATTTGCTATGAATATAAGAAGCCGAGGCACTTTAAAAGTGAATGTCCCTAAGTGAAGAAGCAACCGAAAAAGAAAAAGCATTAAAAGCTACTTGGGAGGATTCAAGCACATCCGAAGACGAGGAGCCAACCAACAAAGAAGTTACTAATTACGCTTTAATAACACTTGGCGACGAGGTAAGTAACTCAATCAAAGCTCATTTATCTTTTGATGAATTATTAAATGCTTTTCATGATTTATTTGATGAATGTAAATTAGTTAGCAAAAAGTATAAATTATTAAAAAAGGAACATGCCTCTCTTGCTAGTGAATTCAATAGATTGAATATTGAGCATGATAATAAAATATTACCTCCTTGTACAAAATGTAAAGAATTAGATATGCTTAAACAGGAGAATTTGCTACTATATGAAACCTTAAAAAAATTTAAAATAGGAAGCAAATCCTTAAACATGATCCTTATAAAAAGGGATCATGCTTGTAGAAGAGATGGAATCGACTTTATGAGTAACACTCATCAAAAGTCAATCATCTTTGTTAAGGGCCCAACTTTGCATGTTTCACCCCAAAACAAATGTAACTTTTGTTATAAATTTGGACATTATACTCATAAATATCCATTTAAGAGGGATAGTCCACAGAAGTTAATTTGGGTCCCTAAAGGAATCCTAAATAACTCAATACAAAATGATAAATTAGGTAGATCTATTTATGAAGAACCCAAGGTTAAATGAGTACCTAAAAGAAAATCTCATTTCTTGTAGATATGTCTATAATCACAAGCTAGTGCAAGAGATGGTACCTTAATAGTGGATGCTCAAGGCACATGATCGGAGATCCAACACACTTCTCTAAGCTCATTAGCCAAGATGAAGGATTTGTCGCCTTCGGAGACAACAACAAAGGAAAATTTATTGGAAAAGGAAATATAGGTAACAAATGAAACTTTTTGATTGAAAATATTTTATTAGTAGATGGTTTAAAGCATAACTTGCTAACCATTAGTCAATTATGTGGTAAAGGTTACAACATCAAGTTTGAATCTAATGCTTGCATTATAGAAATATTACACATGAATAGATCTTTGATTGCCTTAAGAACCAATAATGTCTATACTATTGATCTTGATGAGTTTTGTAATAAAACTTATTTTTTGGTTTTAAACAATGATGCTTGGCTTTGGCATAGGAGGTTAGGTCATGCTAGCATGAGACAAATCTCTTAAATTTCATCTAGAGAACTTGTAAGAGGAATCCCTAGCATCAAGTTTGTTGAAGACAAAGTGTGTGATGCATGTTAACTAGGAAAACAAATAAAAGATAGTTTCAAGTCAATGGTCTAGAGATGCTTCTCTAGACCATTGCAATTGATCCATATGGATTTATTTGAACCAATTGATACAATAAGCCTAGGAGATAGCAAATACACCTTTGTAATTGTTGATGATTATAGTAGATATACTTGGACATATTTCTTGACACACAAAAGTGATTGTTTTAAGTATTTTTCAAAATTTTGTAAACTTGTTTAAAATGAAAAAGGCCTTATGATTGCATCTACACATAGTGATCACGGTGGTGAGTTTCAAAATAATGATTTCCAAAATTTTTTTGAATCAAATGTGTACAACCATAATTTCTCTACTCTAAGAAACCCACAGCAAAATGGAGTAGTTGAAAGAAAAAATAGGAAGTTATAAGAAATGGCAAGAACTATATTAAACGAAAGCCTACCCAAATATTTTTGGGTCGAAGCCATTAACACGGCATACTATGTCATGAATAGGGTTCTAGTAAGACCATTACTTTCCAAAACCTCTTGTGAGTTGTGGAATAACAAGAAACCCAATGTTTCATATTTTAAAATTTTTGTGTGTTTAATAAAAGAACTTTAGTTATAAAAGAATATATTCATATTATTTTTAATAAGGTTTCCGAATCTCAGAAAAATGATTTTGATGATGATTTCGACTTTGATAGTTTAAATTTGAATGAACCCTCTCTTCCCACTAGCAACTTGGATGCATCTTCTTCCAAAGAATCCTTACCTAAGGATTGGAAGTATGTAGATACTCATCTTAAGGAGCTAATCAATGGAGACACTTCAAAAGGTGTTCAAATTCATTCTTTTCTTAAAAATTTTTGTGCCAATGCATCCTTTTTATCTTAAATTGAACCTAAATGCATTAACAAAATTCTAAAAGTTGATTTATGGGTTATTGCAATGCAATATGAATTAAATCAATTTGAGAAAGCTTGTTCCTAGATCTAATGACCACTTGGTAATTGGTACTAAATGAGTCTTTACAAACAAGCAAGATGAACTTGGTATCATAGTTAGAAACAAGTCTAGATTAGTGGCCAACAGTTTCAACCAAGAAGAATGTATCAATTATGAAGAAAACTTCACTCCTATGGCTAGACTTGAATCCATAAGGATTCTCCTTGCCTATGCTAGTTGTAATAATTTTAAGATATTTCAAATAGGTGTTAAAAGTGCTTTTCTTAATGATTTTATTTTCGAAGAAGTTTATATTGAACAACCACCCAGATTTGAGAATACCACTTTTCCGAATCATATTTTTAAATTGTCTAAGGCTCTTTATGGTTTGAAATAAGCTACAAGAGCTTGATATGAGAGACTTAGTTTCTTTCTAATTAAGAATAATATTATAAAAGGCAAGGTCGATACTATTTTGTTTGTTAAATATTTTAAAAATTATTTTTTTTATAGTTCAAATTTATGCTGATGATATCATTTTTGGTTCTTTAAATGAGTCTTTATGTAAGTCTTTTGCCAAGTGTATGAGTCAAGAATTTGAAATGAGTTTAATAGGGGAATTAACCTTTTTCCTAGGTTTACAAATCAGACAACTTAGTAATGAAACTTTTATTAGTCAAACTAAGTATGCATTAGATATATTAAAATAATTTAATATGGATAGTGCTAAAGCTATTAATACACCAATGAACACTTCTACAAAATTAAATATGGACATTAATGGAGAATGTTTTGATAAAAAGACTTAGGGCATGATAGGTAGTTTACTATACCTCATAGGAACTATACCCGATATCATATTTAGTATTGGACTATGCACTAAATTTCAATCTAATCCCAAGCAATCTCACTTAAAAGCTATTAAAAGGATTTTTAGATATCTAAAAGAAACTCCTAGTCTAGGACTATAGTATCCAAATTCTAAAAACTTTGAATTACTTGCTTATGCCGATGCTGATTTTGTTGGTTATTAAATAAATAGAAAAAAATACATCCGGAACATGTCAACTCTTAGGTCACACACTTGTTTCTTCCAAGAAACAAAGCTCAGTCGCATTATCTACAACCGAAGCTGAATATATAGTAGCAGGTGCATGTTGTGCATAAGTTATATGGATGAAAAATACTTTAGAAGATTATGAAATTTATTTTAAAAACATTCCTATAAAATGCGATAACACTAGTGTAATATGTTTAACGAAGAATCTCATTCAACACTCTAGAACTAAACATATTGATATTAGACATCATTTTATTAGAGATCATGTTAATAATCATGATATATCATTAGAATTTATTGATACAAAGCAACAATTAGCAGATATTTTTACAAAACTATTGAATGAGGAACAAGTTTATTTTATTAGAAGAGAATTAGGCAAGTTAAATCTTCCAAATGCATGAATTCCTTTTTCAGATTTCTCAATTTTTCATAACTTGAATTCTCCTTTTAAATCAAGATCGTCTTTCTATTTGCAAAAGAAAAGCCTTGATTCATAGATTTTTGATCCTTCATTTGATGATCCTTTCCCATAAATTCTTCCTCACTTTACTCACGAAAGAAGATTTTTTATTCATGGACTTCTAGTATGAGATGTTCATTTGCAAGAATAGGGATTTGATTTTTTTTGTATGGATATCTTGATTATTTATGATGAATCCTTTCTCTTTGCGATAGTTGAAGTTTGATTTAAAGAAACTCATTTATTATGGATTTGATTTGGTTCAAATCCTTTCATGAATTTGGTTCTTGATTTTTTATGGAGAATGAATTCCTCCCATAATCCTCTTCCTCTTCTTATTTTTATGACAAAAGAAGAGAGAAACTTGCACATCTCAAGAAGAACCAAAAAGCTCTTGCACATCTAAAGCAAAAATGCTAGCTCATGCAAAGTTTTTTCTTAAGTTCTCATTTTTCTTGCTAAATTGGTGTAAAACTTGAATAGTTTAAAACACTTGCACTGTTGAATGATTCTCTTTTTTGTTGATGACAAAGGGCAAGAAATGATGAATGTTTGGTATCATGAAATGATAAATGGTATCATAATAAAAAAGGTTCATTTAATGCATAAAGTTTTAATGTCTTAGCATCATGCATGTTATAGAAATAATGAATGTTTGGTATCATGATCAAAATATTGATTTAATGCATGAAGTGATAATAGCATCAAACATGCTATACCTAAAGTGGTGTTAATTCTCGTATTATGAATACTTTAGTATCATGTATGTTATGCCCAAAGTGATGTTGATTTATTTTTTTGGTATCATGCATGAAGTGAGGATGAAATGTAATGTTTTGAAATTGTGCATGTTATATTTTTGTTAATTTGAAACTAGAAATGATGCACAACATATTGAAACTTTGATATGATCACTATGATCGAAAGTGTTTAACTTGAATTAAAAGGTTATGACTCCTTTTGAATTCAAGTTTGCTTTATCTCAATATGACATATAGATAAGGGGAGTTAAGGTTAACTCCGTCATCAATTGATTGTCATCATCGAAAATGGGGAGATTATTGAATCTCATATTTTGATGATCAAATCAATTGATAAATTAATGATATAATCCATGTGTTGAGATAAGTGTTATAGGATTAACTATAATAATGGATAAGGCATAAAGCAGATATTGGGCTGGAGTCAAAGATCGGACGATACATCGAAGATTCAAACAATGTGTCGAAAGCTCGTCGAGAGTTCATTAAGAGCTCGCTGAGAGTTCGTTGGGAGTTCGCCAAAAGCTCGCCGAGAGTTCATTGGGAGTTTGCTAAGAGTTCACCAAAAGCTTACCGAGAGTTCATCGAAAGTTCGTTGAGATTTTACCGAAAGAACAATTGATATACCAAACAAAGATTGCTTAGTAGATGCCCTAATTATCATAGTTAGAACCTAGATTGAGTTAGGATTAGGAGGTAATCCCACTAACTCAGTTAAGGGCCAATTGGGCCTAATTCAAGATTGGTTTGGGTCGAATTGATGACCCAAGCAGTGACCTGGAGCCACGTTAGGTGGTGGCACTATCGGAGCTAGTGATGGAACCGCTTGAGGCTCAGCCTCCCAGGTGGTATGGGCGGTGGTATTGTCGATAGTTAATGTTATCAAGCGATGGTACCGCCCTGTAAGGCGGTGGTATCGCCCTGTCAAATGGTGGTATTGCTAGTCATAGGTGCCCAACAAGCCAATCACGTGAGTGATGACACGTGTGACTTGACACACGGAATATTTTTACTTATTATATTTTGGCATTTATCACTTTATATTGACTATTGCATATATGCATGTATATATTGTGATGTCCTTGGATCTGTGCAATGAGAATTGGATCGTGATGAGATCACGATAATGAGACCGATTCGTCTTTAAACATAGATCCAAAATAATCCCGGTCATAGATTACGCAAGAGGGACATCGAAATAACTGGACATACTGGTGTGCTGTATACCCATCCATATGATGGATGCAGCTGATCTCATAGCTGCTCATGTGGTGACACTAGGGATACAGTATAGGTGCTCATTGGAGAATGAGTTCACTGGTTGATCCACTTACGGAATGCTGGATGGTTGATGATGCTTGATTATCAGGCAGCGATTCCATAGTCCTAGTGGTGTATCTAGTCCTTAGACTTGAGACATCAAGGATGTCCTATATGAGTGCTCCATTCTTTGATACCAGACTTATGGGTTTAGATGTCCCAGATCTAGTACAATCGGTCATTGGGAGTGGTAGTCGACCTTACGAAGGCTATTGAGTATCGATAGAGAATCATCCACTCTCGGCATCATGAGAGGAATATCTCATGTGTTCTTGCTTAAACAAATCCCTAGCTAGGGTCATTCAGATTTAGAGAGAAAGAGTTCTCCGAGAGAATCCGATTAGAGCGAGACTCAAGTAGAAACCGTATGGGTCTAATAGCACCAAAGGTAATAGCAAGAATAAAATGCAAACCAGAGAATACAGCAGTTTTATAGTAGTTCGGTCGTCGTGACCTACATCCACTCCGTCGATTCCTCTTCCGTCGAGGCCACCGGCATCCACTATCGGTCTTCCTTCAATAGGGGAAGACCAACCACCTTTTACACCCCTCTTCTCCTTTTACCGGGTTTAGGAGATAACCCTTACAAGCACTCACTCTCCTCTTTAAACAGAATTCTAACACTTAGACTTGGAGGAGGGAATTTCTAAAGAGATTGCAGTAGCGTTTCTTTGCTTTTAGACTCTTTGTGCTTGTATGCTTTAACCAGAGATGAGAGGGGTATTTATAGGCTTCAAGTTGATTCAAACTTGGAGCCTAAAAATATCTCCTCCTGGGTTCCCCAAGCACGGGCGGTACCACCGCCCAGTGTCAGTCTGAGACTGACACTGCCCTGGGCGGTACCACCACCCAAACTGGCGAAACCATCACCTGGCACCCTGCTAGGGGTAGTACAACCACCCAGACTAGCGGTACCATCACTTGATATAGTCTCGAAGACTGTGCCACGATGGTGAGACTTCTTGAGGCATTGTTTGGGCCTCTCATTGGGCCCAACATAGTCCTTACATGGGCCTAGCTGGCCCCTAATTGGGTGAGCCCAAATCCAAACCCAATTACGTGCTAACTATGAAATCTAAGACATAATCTGAGCTAAAACAAGTTCGTAAGTCTATTCTTTCGGCGAGCTTCCAGCGAACTTTCGGCAATGTTCCGACGGACTCCCGGCAAGCTCTTAGACTTCACGACGATCTTCTTGGTGAGTTCCGATGAGCTTCTTTGGCAAGCTCCTGGACTTCTCGGATGGTTCCTGCAGAACTTCCGACGAACATCTAGACTTCCGACGAACTCTCGAACTCTGAACGAAATTGCATCCTTGACTCCGGGACTTCATTTTGCTTTATGCCTTGCTATCGTAGTTAATCCTGCATATGTAAAAACACACTTTGATCTAGACAATTAATACTAAGCATTAATCAAGTTGTTCGGCATGTCATTGGTCCCTTGACGCTTCGTCCGATTCTTCGGCGCATCGTCCTCTCTTACGGCCTATTACCCAATCGATCAATTGACTCTACAACTCTGATATCCTTGGCGCAATATCCGCTCTTCTTGGCCTGATGCCCGAATCCATGGCCTGAAGCCTTCTGTCGATACGTCGACCGTTTCTCCGGCCCGACGTTGAATCTTCTGACATATTTTCCCCTGGCACAACATGATTCTTCCTGTTTTAATTGTCTCATCCTAATCGAAGCATCCTGCGTCACTCGAAACGTAGATTAAAACATAAACACGTATCAATTGGTTTTATCATCAAAATACGAGATTCAACATGAGAGACTATATGTACATGGTAACTGAGGACAAATAGGTCCAATGGATTGGATTCCTCTGTATCATCTGGGGACTGTAGCGTAGTGGCCTAGTACGTTTGTAGTCGATGAGTCGAGTGAATTATTATAGAGATAATAATTCACTGAGCCAGAAGGAGTTCTGACAGGTATGACTCACGGCCAGCTCGATATTGGGCCTAGAGGGTCACACACATATGGTAGGCGTTGTGATGAGTAGAGGTTCGGATATAAGATATCCGCCGAAACCCCTGTCTTATTCGATATCCAATAATCCCTTGAATTATTGGATCCTATGAATGAGATCAAATAAGAGCCCATAAGAGATTATTGGATAAAGATCCACTAATCTAAGAGGCTTGGATAGTTGGATGGAGATCCAATACCCAATATGGGAGGATCCATTCGGGTTAAGTTGACAAGGGACCTCTATAAATATGAGAGAATCAGTGGTTCATAGGCTAGAGCTTTTTGGTTGCCTCTCCTATTCTCCTCCCTCTCTCCACCTCAGAGCAGGCCTGGAGTTTTGAGGAGCATCATCGTAGCCCTGCTGTGATCATCACTGCTATTGAGGATGATGCTTAACCTCCTTCACCCTCTCCTAGAGATCTGTAGGGATTCAATGATATACGATCTCCCTAGGTAACACAATCTATCTCACACGTGGTTTTCTATTTCGTGACTTTTTGCACACTAATTAGGGATTTTGTTTTCTGTTCTTCTACTGCATATGTGATGTCGCCCCCAAGATTTTCCAACAATACGATCTCTCTAAGTAACACAATCTCTCTCATACGTGATTTTCTATTTCGTGGATTTTTGTGTATGAATCTTCGCATGACGATGAACGACGAACATCTTCTTGAGAAATTAGGGATTTTGTTTTTCTATTCTTCCGCTGTGAATGTGATGTCACCCCCAAGATTTCCCAACGATGGTATCAGAGCCAGGTTATTTGTGTGATAGATTAGTTTTGAACTGCGTGTGTTGTGTTTTGGGGAAGCTTTTGGCGTCAAAAATCATTGATGCAAAAGCGAGAAAGGACAGTAATTGTTGCTACCCTTGCTGCCATCGCAGATGATAGCACTGCCATCTGTGTGCAGGCAGGCCGCCTGCAGCGGCAACCGCTAGGCCGGCCACGTTCAGGCAGGCCCCCTACAGCGGTGCCCGCAGGAAGGGCCATAGGCACGGTGGCCATCGACATGCGGGCACTATGCCCACGCGCAAAGGTGGTGCCTACAGGTGCTGGACTCATAGGCAGAGGCGCCGCGGGGCAGTGGTGCCTGCGGCAGCAATGCCCGAGGGTAGAGGCGTCGCGGGGCAACGACGCCCACGGGTTGAGGCACCGCAGGGCAGCGGCGCTTGCGATCGTTGCTCCTGTGAGCAAAACCCCCCGTAGGGGTGGTCGCCCGGTAGGGTAGCACCACCTACGGGAGCTGCCACGCAAGCAGAACCGCCCGCGGAGGCGGCAGCGCCCGCGGGGGCGCCCTCCACCGCACAACCTGCCACCAGTAGGGTGGCGGCGGCGGCGTTAGCTGCGGTAGGGGAAATGGAGAAAGCGGCTTAGAGTTTTATGGACAAAAGATAGTTTTGCCCTACGAAATTTGAGAAATTCCAATTATGTCTTTTTTTCCAAATTATGAACATACCCCTCAAAATTCAAAAAATTCCTTACATGTCCTTGATTTCAAAAATATTAATTAATTAGAAGTTTTAATTGATTATTATTTTTATTATTATCTAATAGTCCTACATGATGATGATTTATACATGTGATGTATGATGGGTGGACGGATAATCATCGACCGTGTGATTTGTGTACTTGTGATTATTATTATTGGGGCCTGCGAGTATCCATTTTATTTCTCGTTTATTGTCGGGCCTGCGTGCGTATGATTAAGCTGTAATCACACGAGAAGGCGTAGCGAGAGCGTGGAAGTGATAACAGGACCCACGAGATGGATGATCGTGATGCATGGAGATGCGTCAAGATGCCGACGGAACCGATGATGATGAGATGGATGATCACAAGGCATGGAAATGCACCGTTGCACACATAGATCTTGATGTGAGTGGTTAGGCCTACTGGCCTCGGGCCTGATCATATTAGGTTGTGGTCCATGATCATCTTGTGTGATTGCTTATACACTTACTAGATATATATATATATATATATATTTGCATGCGATATAGATATATATTAAATATGTATATGTGTGACATGTTATATTAGGAGACCACATCATAGAAACCCCTCGCTTGATAATATTTAGTCGGTAAACGTGAGGCAATTAGATTGACTCACATAGCCTTCATCGTTATAGGTAGGGACTGATTCCCGGTATAGGTTAAGTTGGTCGAGTCCCTCACGGCTCACCTATATCGTGATTCACTATCTTGCCTACGACATAGAGATGTCATCGGTGACCTTGGGACATGGTATACTTGGTCGAGTCCCTTGAGGGTATAGCATCAAATCAGACTCATCTTGTAACGATAGTGTTGACTTAACCGAGCATCATGGTTGGTCGAGTCCCTCGAGACCATAGTGATTCGGAGGCCGAACAGGACGGGAATCACAAGGAGTTATGATCGGCAAGAGTTTCCTACCTTTTGGGCTTAGTGTGATTGGTCAAGTCCCTCGAGGTAACACTAAGATGCTGATTGGATCCTAATCCCCACTAGAAGTCCGCCGGAGACTTCCGTTTAACGTGCTGAGAGTGTCGCGTGACATGCCAGTAAAATAGTAGGAGCATATTAAGATAGAAGTTCATATCTTGATAGTTTATTTTTGTAAAATCTGCATGTTATTCATTTATGCTGCATCTTTATTTTTAGAAAATGTTACATTCAAATCCCTTACATGGCATGCTTGATGTCAACTGTCTCACTAGTCTAAATTATACGTATTAGCTCCGCAACTTGAGAATTGTTCTCACAGCAGAGAAAATCGTGTATGTCCTTGATACAGTGATGCCTATACCCGAGGAAGGGGCGAGCGAGGATGAGATCACTCGCTACGTAAAGTATATTGATGACTCCACTCTTGCTCAATGTTACATGTTGGGCTCTATGACTCCTAAGTTACAGAGATAACATGAAAAGATGGATGTCAGATCCATTCTCCTACATGTCCACAAATTGTTTGAGGAACAGGGAAGGACTCTGCGATATGAGATATCCAAAAGCCTCTTCCGCGGTAGGATGATTGAGGGGACATCAGTTTAGAACCATGTCTTAAAGATGATTGAGTGGATAAAGAAACTCACAGGTCTAGGAATAGTCCTAGAGAATAACTTGTGTGTGGACATTGTGCTTTAGTCCCTACTAGATTCCTTTTCATAGTTCATAATGAATTTTAATATGAACAAGCTTAAGGTGACTCCCAAAGCTCCTCAATATATTGAGAGAGGCAGAGAGCACTATCAAAAAGGAAAAGCCAGTTCTCTACACTGGTGAGACTAGAAAGAAAAGGAAAGCAAAAAAGTCCCTTAAGAAAGGCAAGGGCAAGGGTAGATCAGGTAAAGCAAAGGTTGCTACGAAAGACCAAGCAAAGGACAAGGGCCAGTGCTTCCACTATAGCAAAGATGGGCATTGGAAGAGAAACTTTAAAAAGTACCTTATAGAGAGGGCAAAACAGAAGCTTAGAGAAGCTTCAGGTAGATTCATGATCAATCTCCAATTGTTAGATTTTTGTGATAGTGCATTGGTATTGGATACCGGCATTGCTTATCACATTTGCAATTTGTTGTAGATTCTAGCAAAACTAAGGAGATTGGCGAGAGGAATATTGCATAAAGGTTTGTTTATGCTAAACACTACTCCACATATTATGAATGTATATGTGCCCGAGAGAAAATGAGATGAGGTGAACAGTACATACTTGTGGCATTGTAAGCTAGGTCACAACTGTTGGGAAATCTTGGGGGCGACATCACATGTGCAGCGGAAGAACAAGAAAATAAAATCCCCAATTTTCCAAAAAGATGTTCGTCGTCGTGCGAAGATTGGTGCGCAAAAATCCGCGAAACAAACTGCGTATAGAAT
>LVTN01001056.1:70009-80873 GCA_001649415.1 Musa itinerans
TTCGGGCATCGGGCCAAGAAGAGCGGATATTGCGCCAAGGATATCGGAGTTGCGGAGTCAACTGGCCGATTGGGCAATAGGCCGCAAGAGAGGACGATCGGACGAAGCGTCGAGGGACCAATGACATGCCGGACAACTTGATTAATGCTTAGTATTAATTGTCTAGATCGAAGTATATTTTACATGTATAGGATTAACTACGATGGAAGTAAGACATGTAGTAGGAGTTGTGCCGGAGTCATGACCATGATCACGTTGGGGGTTCGAGAGTTCGACGGAAGTCCGGACGGTCATCGGAGGTTCTACGGGAACAAATCCGAGAAGTCCGGAGCTTGCCAAAGAAGCTTGTCGGAACTCACCAAGTGGATCGTCGCAAGTCCAGGAGTTTGCCGGAAGTCCGCCAGAGCATCGCCGAGGGTTCGTCGGATGTTCACGTGAAGTTCGCTGGAAACTCGCCGGAAGAAGCGATTGATGCACCGGAGCAAGTTGCAATAAATGTCTTAAAATATTGTAGTTAGCATGATGATTAAGTTAGGAATAGGAGGTGATCCCATTAACATAATCTGAGGGCAATTGGGCCCTTGAAAGACCAAAATTAGGCCGAATGGATCAGCCCATTCAGACCCAAATTTCTTGGCCGGTGGTGGCACCGCTTGGGTTAGTGGTGGCACCGCCTAGGAGCTCAATCTCCCAGGTCTGCCAAGCGGTGGAACCACCCCTGTCAGGTGGTGGTACTGCCTTAGCTCGGTCTCCGAGCTCTATCAGGCGGTGGAACCGCCCCTGTCAGGCGGTGGTACCGCCAGAGCTCGGTCTCCGAGCTCTGTCAGGAGGTAGTACTGCCCAGTCAGGCGGTGGTACCGCCAGGACCTCGGAAATCCGAGAGATGACATTTTTGAGCTTCAAATTCAAACCAGTTTGGGGCCTATAAATACCCCACCCTTTCCTGCATGAAAGGGCACCGAAATCTTAATCTTACTCTGTGAATTCTAGAGCTCAAAAGTGTTGTAAAGGCCAAAAGTTCTTCTTCCTCTTTTCTTCTAAGTTTTGATCATTCAAGAGAGGAGTGAAAAATCTGTAAAGGTTATCTCCTAAGCCCGTCAAAAGGAGTAGAGTTGTAAAAGGGTGTTTGACTTTCGCCTATTGAAGGAAGGCCTCTAGTGGACATCGGTGACCTCGTCGGAGGAGGAACCCAAAAGTGGATGTAGATCAAGATTGACCGAACCACTCTAAATCTTGGTTTGCATTTACATTCTGCTATTTACCTTACTGCAAACCTCCATATGTGCTTTACTTCCTCGTTACTTTTGCTGCACTCCTTTACGAACTTGCTTTCAAGATAAGTTTCCGAAAACAGTTTTACGTCAGAAATAGTTTTATCGTATGAAGTCTATTTAAACCAACGAAAGTTTTCCGCTGCACTAATTCACCCCCCCCTCTTAGTGCTCTCGATTCTAACAACTATCACATCCATGCTCCCGCTGCGCCTCCTCATATGATTACAACTTAATCATAGGCATGCAGGCTCAATAATAAACAAGAAATATAATGGAGACTCGTAGGCCCCAATAATAATAATCACAAGTACAAACATCACACGGTCCATGATCATCCGTCCACACATCATACATCACATGTATAAATCATCATCATGTAGGACTACTAGATAATAATAAAAATAATAATTAAATTGATCCGCTTACGAAATACTGGATGGTTGATGATGTCTGATTGTCATACAGCGATTCCGTAGTCCCAATGGTGTATCTAGTCCTTAGACTTAAGACACCAAGGATGTCCTGTATGAGTGCTCCACTCTTTGATACCAGACTTATAGGTTTGGATGTCCCAAATCTAGTACAGTCGGTCATCGGGAGTGGCAATCGACCTTACGAGGGCTATTGAGTGTCGATAGAAGATCATCCACTCTCGGTGTTATGAGAGGAATATCCCATGTATTCTTGCTCAAACAAATCCCTGGCTAGGGTCATTCAGATTGAGAGAGAAAGAGTTCTCCGGGAGAATCCAATTAGAGCAAGACTCGAGTAGAAACCATATGGGTATGATAGCACTATATCTGGTATATGGTCTTTGGGATATTAGATGAATGAGGGACTATAGGTACACGGTAACTGAGGACAGACAAGTTCAATGGATTGGATTCCCCTGTATCGTTTGGGGACTACGGCGTAGTGGCCTAGTACGTCTGTAGTCAATGAGTCGAGTGAATTATTATGAAGATAATAATCAACTGAGCCAGAAGGAGTTCTGATAGGTATGACTCATGGCCAGCTCGATATTGGGCCCAGAGGGTCACACATATACGGTAAGCATTGCGATGAGTAGAGGTTCGGATTTGAGATATTCGTCAAAACCCTATCTTATTAGATATCCAATAAGCCCCTGAATTATTAGAACTTATGGATGAAATCCAATAAGAGTCCATAAGAGATTATTTTATAGAGATCCACTAATTTAATAGGCTTGGGTAGTTGGATGGAGATCCAATACCCAATAAGGGAGGATCCATTAGGGTTAAGTTAATAGGGGACCTCTATAAATAGGAGGGATTCAGTGGTTCATAGGCTAGAGCCTTTGCTTGCCTCTCCTATTCTCCTCCCCCTCTCCGCCTTAAAGTAAGTCTAGAGTTTTGAGGAGTATCGTCGCAGCCCTGCTGTGTAGATCACCGCTAGAAAGGAGAGTGCATGACCTCCTTCACCCTCTCCTAGAGATCTGCAAGTATTCAGGGATATACGATCTCCCTAGGTAACACAATCTATTATATACGTAGTTTGTTTCGTAGATTTTTTGCACACCAATCATTGCACGATGACGAACATCTTTTTGGGAAATTGGAGATTTTATTTTTTTTATTTTTCTGCTGTGCATGTGATGTCGCCCCCAATATTTCCTAACAGGTACCACTAGAGCCCAATCTCCAAGGCTTTGGAGGCTATTGTACTACCAAATAATGGCGGTGGTACCGTCAGTACCTCGGAAATCGGGGATAAGACACTTTTTGGCTCCAATTCTGAAGCCATTGGGGCCTATAAATACCTCATTCTTTCCTACATGAAAGAGTAATAAAAGTGTAAAAAAATCTTTAAGTGTTGGGGTGTAAAAGTATTGTAAAAATACTAAGAGTCCTCCTCCTTCTTTAGCTTTGCAATCATTTAAGAAGAGGTGTGAGGCTTGTAAGGGTTGTCTCCTAAACCCGTGAAAAGGAGAAAGCATTGTAAAAAGGTGGTTGGTCTTCGCCTATTGAAGGAAGAATATTAGTGGACGCCCGTGACCTCAACGGATGAGGAATCAGAAGTGGACATAGGTTATAACGACCGAACTACTATAAATTCAGTGTGTTATTTTCTTACTGCTTATTTTCATTACTTAGCTGCTCACTTCACTTTAAATTTACTTTAAGTCATTACTTTTATTACTTTTCGATACAGGCTTTGTCAAAATGATTTTATCGTATGAAATTTTTTAAATCAACTTAATATTGCATAAGCACTAATTTACCTCGCTCTTAGTGCCACATTTATCCTAACGTAGAAATCCTTCCAAATTCTTCCTGCTGCTTCTGGTCTTATGTTCAATCACTCAAATGCGATGTGCAAGGTCAATTATCCTACTTAATGTTGAGTCTCTTCCTTGGAAATTTTGTTCATTGACAATGTAATATGTGACAATCTGAAGCTAGGATATTGGAGTGTGAAATGTGGCAGCAAAATTCAGTGGACAACTGAAGTAGCATGCTGTGGCCAAAAAAGGAACGAAGTCTAGGAATGAGTGTGACAAGAAAAATAAAAAACTTTACCCAAATCCTGACCCTTTACCTTTTGCAGTGGACCAGCCAGTTGTATTTAAAGTTTTAAGATTAGCTGGTTCTACGTTATCAAATGCGGGCAAAAGAGCTGGTTTGATCTCCTGCTGAACAATTGAGAGTCCCAAACTATAGCATGCAAATTTTCAGCTGTCCTGGCCAGGAAATTTCAAAATCTTAAGTCCACCTCTAAAGGTAATGTTAATTGCTAGATATCAGAGATTTTATGGTTCCTGGCATTTATGGTGGATTTTTAAGAGAAGCAATTCAATCAAATTAAGCAGGTGAATGTCATCGTGGGGAACAAGATGAACGATTTCAATTGGATATCATCTTGACCACAATGCTTAGCTCATGGATAGAACCATTTACTAGGAAAGTGGGTATTTCCCAAAGATGATGAATTTTCATTCTCATTCAAACTATTACCGTTTCAACTTTCAAGCATGAGAAAGTTTGAAGGTATTGCTTGTTGAAAAGTTTCTAGCAACCCTCGGATAACACAACCTGCAATTGGCTTGAGTAGATTATCAGACTTCATAAATTACCTAGTAATCATATTCATAACTACCAAAATTTTATTCTGTTATAAGCATAAGGAATTCTAAAGAAATCATCTTAAAATTAAGCTTATATTCACCCACCTGTGCTTGCACGATGTACAAGCTTTTCCATATATCCTTGAAGCAGAAAAACTCTATCAAAAGATTTCATCAACGTTCAGATTTTGTTTCTGTATAGATATCATCTTCCTGATAATCATAAATTGTGTGCTGCAAAAAATGATTGCCTCCAAAGATATTGCTCAGTCTTGTTCTGGTAAGAGTAATTTCAAGCAACTGTAGGTCTATTGAGCTCAGTAACAGCATCAGATTAAATGCTTTAACCTTAGGCATATATGGCTAGATTATTATTCTTTTATTTTTAATCCTTGGTTCGACTTAAGTTCCCCTACCTGTGTCTTCTCCTTTTTTTTAACTTTTCTGTGCTTTAATCTACCATTGTTACCCACTTTTTTAGTTGCTTAAACTGGAAGAACTCCTACCGAACTTTATATGCTATAAATAGTGTCCATTGCTGCTTGTATTTTGTGTTCATATTCGCTTTTAAGAACTACTGATACTCTGCTTCTTTAAACATTTAAGATTGCAAAATCAACAAAATGATTTCTTGTTGTCTAGTTGTAAATTTTGTAATATAATCCATACCTGTAGATGAAGGGCAAGTAGCAATTATATATTGCTAACCACACTAATTAAACTGGGACCAATGTGTAAACCAATGAGTGTAAACAAACCAACTATATAAATAAGTATCAGTATCAGATATGTAAATTTCATTCGTAAATGGTGTACTTCAAAAGACAACGCTCTCATCCTTGTTTTTGAAAGAGGAATTTCAACTGTAGGTCTATGGAAGTTTACCAAAGACATCAGATGAACAACTCCAATCTTTAAGAAACTCATGACCTTCTTCAGCAAACATATAACTCTTTTCTTCTTCATAATCCTTGGTTTGACTCATGTTCCCTTACCTATGCCTATTTTATTTTTTTCCTCTCGTCTGATAATCGGACCAATTTTAATTTCTTAATTGTAATCTGCATAGACATGTGGAAGAGGGTTGTTTGGATTCTCATCAAAAAATGTTTATTGCTTCTTACATTTCGGAATGATATGCATTTTGTAGAAGTCTTAAAATCCCTACTTGTACTTGCCATACATATCGTGATGCACAAATATTTAAGATTGCAAATTACAAAAATGATTTTGTAGTCGTGTTGTGAATGTTGCTATATAATCATAAATACATGCCGTGATGCATAATATTTTTATATAAATATCCGTGATAATTCACTTATATTCATCCATTCATTCACTCATGCATCCAAGAAATTAGTATGATAAAAAATTATAAGAGATCATGGTTGATTTATGATCTACTAGACTATGCTTATCGATGGCTCTATACTGTGATAGGCCCGTAACTCTTTTTACAGGTTACACTTCCAATATATACCACTAGCATAATCATATATACTATATAGTAACAATCATATCAATATCATAAACTAAAAAAAGAAGAAAATCATAATCATTTTCAAATAGCATCTTTAGATAAATCCTTTAAGTTTATCAAATTAAATATAAATCTCTATATACTTCTCAATGAACTAAAACTCTATCATTATTTTATTTTTCTTTTACACATAAGGTAGAAATATAGTGTTTATTTCCTATGGTTCACACATGAAAATGGAATTAATACTATTTACTTCTTAAAAATTATATCACTCACTAGGAAGTAAATTAATTAATAATTTAATTATTAACTTATCCATATGATTAAAAAAATTAATTTTAATAATTTCATTAATCATACTACACAAATAAAAAAATTAATAATATAAATAAAGTAATATAATTATTTAGTATTTAGGAAGAAATTATAACACCCTCAATTACTCCCACATCGGAAGTGGGAAAGATTAAGATTGACTTATAATGATCTACTGATGTATTAATATTAATTTCAAGTTATTTGATAGATGTTATTAGTTGCTCTCTCATCTTCCTTAGTCTCATGATATCTTTCCACATGCATGGAACCATATCATGTGACTAAGGATAATGTAGTAATTAACAACATCTATCTGATAACTTGATTATATAGAAAATTTATAACCCATTACATCTTTATAATGATGCACAAAATTAGAATTTCAAATAATTATTTTTTAATTATTTCTATAACTATACTATGTAAGTAGGAAAGTTAATAATTCATATAAAATAACATATTATTTATGATAATTTAATTTATGTTAAGGAAAAAATCTTCGACACACACACAGATATATATATGTATATATATATATATGTATATATATATATATATATATATACTATATATGTATATATATATATATGTTAGGATTGAAATCGATACTAAGAGGGGAGGGGTGAATTAGTGCTTTCGATAAAAACGTCAGTTTTAGAAAATCTTCGTTCAATGAAAATAATAATGAAAGTGTGATTGACTTAGAGTAAGTGAACTAAGAAATTAACTCAAAATGTAATAGCAATGAAACGCAGAAAGAAAGTGCAAATCGGATTTATAATAGTTCAGTCGTTATGACCTATGTCCACTCCTGATTCCTCCTCCGTTGAGGCCACCAACGTCTACTAACGGTCTTCCTTCAATAGGTGAAGACCAACTACCCTCTTACAACTCTTTCTCCCTTTCACAGGTTTAGGAGACAACCTTTACAAGAAACTCACCCCTCTCTTAAACAAAAATCAACACTTAGAGCTAGAGGAGGAGAATTCTTACAAGATTACAATAGCATTTTCCCTAATTTTTTTTCTCAATTGATGTGTTAACCAAGCAGGGATGAGTGGGGTATTTATAGGCCCCAAATGGATTCAAATTTAGAGTCAAAATAATCTCATCCTGGGTTTTTGGGGTATTGGCGATACCATCGTCAATACTAGGTGGTACCACCGCCTGTCAGTCTGACATTGGATGGTACCACCACCCAGTTTGGAGGTACCATTGCTTGACACAATTTGGAAGATTGTGTCTAGGTGGTACCATTGCCAGACCTTGCTATAGGTCATTGAATGGACCAAACAGCAAACCCAATTCAGCCCTAGTTTAAACTCAATTGGCCCCTAATCAAGTTAGTATGGTTATACCCAAAACCAACTCAATTAGACCTAACTAACTCGATCTAGATACACACAATTACAAGCATGAATCTTATGTTGTCTGGCATGTCACTAGTTCGTCCAACGTTTCATCCGATCCTTCCACACATCGTCCTCTCTTTCAACGTATTGCTTAATCGGCATCTTGACTCCCATAACTTCAAATCTCCTTTGTGCAATGTTCGATCCTTCGACCTAATGCCTGAACTCATGGCACGAAGTCCTTCCAACCCGATGTCCAATTTTCTGACATATTCTACTCTAGCCCAATGTCTGATTCTTCCTAATTTAATCGAATTGCCTTTCCTTGATCAAGGTTAATCCTGTGTCACTCAAATGCATATTAGATCATAATTTCATCAATTTATTTCATCATCAAAATTCAAGATTCAACAATCTCCCCCTTTTTTATGATGACAGTCAATTAATGATGGAGTTTAAACTAAACTCCCCCTATCAATATGTTATATTGAAATAAAGCATCATTCAAATAAATGATGACATTCTAGTCCAAGTTGAAACGATTTTAATTATGAATCATATCATATGCAATACATCATATCATTACTTATATTATAAGTTCAAGTATTGCATCCAAACCATCATACATAATAAAATTTCATTATACCATGCATGATCATCATCATACCTTCTCCCCCTTTGTCATCAACAAAAAGAAGAAGTGCAACTAGCAAGTTTTTGAGATATAATTTTAAATCATTGCATTTATCATCATGCAAGCTAGCAAGTTTTTCATATATGAAAGTTAGCAAAATTTTTGCATCTTTTGATATGTGCATGATAACATGTTTTTGCATCTTCTTGAAATGTGCAAGCTAGCACTTCTCTTTAGATATGCAAGCACTTTTGGTTCTTCTTGAGATGTGCAAGCTAGCATTTTTGTGTTTCTTGAGATGCACAAGCTAGCAATTCTTTCTATTTCCAATTTGTAAGCCAACAAATTTAGCAAGTTTTACATCATTTTAGAACATGCAAGCTAGCAAATTTTACATCATTTTAGAGTATACAAGCTAACAAATTTTACATCATTTTAGAATATACAAGCTAGCAAGTTTTACTCCCCCTTTGTCATTGTAAAAAAGAAGGGAATAATACAATGTTGTAATTGTTCAAGTCATCACATGAAAAATATCAAGAAAAATCAATTTGGTGATGAGGTATACAATTCATGAATACAAAGAAATTATACATAATAAAAATTATGTCATGAAAGATAATATCAAATATCATGTGAATACCAAAAGACATGATTCATTTTGACAAATCTCTTCTTAAATAATCAAAAATAAATCTTAGGAGATCAAATAGTAAAAGATCTTCAAAAGAAATTTGAAGTTATGAATTCCAAGAAATCAAGAGAAAAATCGTGATTCATTTGGATAAATATTCTCTTTAATAAAATACAAGAATCATTCGAGAAAAAAAAGTAAAGGATCTTGATTCATATAAAGAAAATCTCAAGTTATGATTCCGAGAATTCAATATCATGATATAAATAAAACTCATTCAAATTCAAATCATCAAATTATCAAAATCACTTTCAAGAGATTCAAAATGACATAAATAGATTTATCAATCACTTATTAAAAAATCGATAAGATAGAGATAGAAAAAATTTTCAAGTAAAATGCATCCCCATTTTTTGTATTTCAATTTATGTGATTTATTTCATATAAGTATGCCTTTATCTTTTATGTCAGATAAAAACATGCATCATTGTTTAAAATCGAAAAAATAAATTTCATCACGACAAAGATCAATAAGCCATAAATCATAAAAATCATCTTGCATAATTTTAAATTATAAACTCATTAAGTATGGTTTCATTAAATATAAAGTATCTTCAATTAAAATCATTTTATTTTTGTTAGGATCGGAGCAGCACTAAGAGGGGGGGGTGAATTAGTGCAGCGATAAAGAATGATAAACTTTCGACGATTTAAACACTTTCGGAAACTTCGTACGATAAAAGCAACGTTTCGATTGAAATCGTTTCGATTGCGTTGAAAGCGTACGTAATAAGATGAGGGCAGTAAACTTAGCAAAGTAAAGGTTTGCAGAAAGATAAATGCATGAACATAAACGCAAACCGATTTTAAAGTGGTTCGGTCAAATGACCTACATCCACTTACGAAGCCTTCTTTGATGAGGCTCCCAACTTCCACTAGCAAATCACTTTGAAGGGGAAGGACAAATACCCCTCTTACAACCTTTTACAAGTGGTTCACTCTCTTACAAATTTTCAAAGAGAAAGAAAGAGGTGAACACTTAAGCAATTGAAAACAAGACTTGCTAAGGCTTTTCTCAATTTTTAACTTCTCCAAAGGTTGTATTCTCAGCTAAGAATTAAGGGGTATTTATAGGCCCCAAGAGGATTCAAATTTGGGCTCCAAAATTTGAATTCCTTTGGGTTCCCGATGCTGGCGGTGCCACTACCCGACCTTCCGTACGCTTTTCTATTTGTGCAATTTACCTTTACTGCAAACTACCTTACTTGCTTTACTTTCTCATTACATGCTTCCATACACTTTCAAGTTAAACTCACATTTGTCAAAATGATTTTATCGAATGAGATTTTTAAAATTAACATTTTTATCCGCTACACTAATTCAAGGAAACCATTATGCGAACTCCTGATAAGCTCCTAGACTTCATGATTTGATCTTAGCGAGTTCCGACAAGCTTCTTCGGTAAGCTTCGATCTTTCTTAGCGAGCTCCGCGAACTTCTAACGAACCTTCCGGTGAGCTTCCGAAAAACCCTTCGGCAAGCTCCCTACACATTCTCGGCTAGTTCCGGCAGCATTCCCGACGAACCTTCGGACTTCCGTCGAACTCTCGCACTCTCAACGAATCCTTCGCGCTTGACTCCGGCACTTTGTTTCGCTTTATGTCTTCATCGTTATCGTAGTTAATCCTGCACACACAAGCCAAAAACTCTACTCCGATCTAGACAATTATTACAATGCGAATTGACATTTTGTTGCCCGGCACGTCATTGGTTGGCGCTTCGTCTGATTCTTCAATGCATCATCCTCTCTTGTGGCTTGTTGCCCAATCGGCAGTTGACCTCTGCAACCTCGATATCCTTGGCGCAATTCCGCTCTCCTTGGCCCGAAGCCCGATGTCCGAAGCCTTCTGTCGTCCAATATCCTAATGTGATCTCCTCCGGCGTAACATCAATTCCTCCTGCGTCAACTATCTAATCCTGATCGAGTAGACTTTCATCACTCAAAATGCAGTTACACATCTAAACACAATTAATTAGTTTCATCATCAAAATCTGAGATTCAACAATCTCCCCCTTTTTGATGA
>LVTN01001057.1:41965-56764 GCA_001649415.1 Musa itinerans
CTGTTGGGAGTGCGATATGAGTTTACCTCCATCCGCTGTTGGGAGAATACAAACTCATCCCGTAGGATAAAGCCTCTCCATCCGCTGTTGGGGGAGTGCTCCTTCGGGTATTTGATATACGCCAATGGGATGATTGAATTTTGATTATGTATACATTTTGAGTTGACTTTTGGGGTTCCTACTCAGCGTTGCTGAATTTTCTTTGTTTTTGATTTTCAGAGCAGCCTCCCTCTAGTACTAAATCGGATTCCAGTGAAGAGCGGACCTTCCTCTACCGCTAGGTAGAACCACTTGGATGATTCTTGAAGTTAACATCACTATGTTTACTTTTTATTTATGATTCGATGAATAAATGAATTGTAATAAATGTTTATGAATGATGAATAAAGTGATGTTCATCTACTTGGCATGAATGTGTGGAAATAAAAAAAAAAAATCCTAGATGTGACAATTCAAGTTGCCATGAAGGAAGCGGTGCGCTGGGGAGATTGTGCTGGTGGATGCAAAGGCCCAGGATTCAGACAATGGTGCACCAATTTTAGCATAATCGATGGACTTCGGGAGCTACTAGGCGACCGACTGTCCTAGAGCTATGCTTCGTCTAGGTGTGACCCGAGAGCAGGTGGACGAAGGTCGATTGCTAGAGTGATCACAATCGAAGTGGAAGAGGCCTTACGATGTGTTGGCAGAGGCCACACATGGAAGGTTCGCAATCCGAGTTCATCCCACAATGATCAGAATGTAACGGAGATGTCACCAGGAGGCGACATGGTGCAGCGGATAGTGATGGAATAGTTCATGGCAATGCGATACACACGAAATGATCCCGTGAGGGACTAGATTATACGGAGGTATAATCGAGAGCTACTAGGAGCTCCACTTCGGTGAACATGACGGCAAAAAAGGCTATGGATTCAATGAGTGAATGTCATGGTATCGTAGAGACGAGTCTTCCATGCATGCATCGGATAAAAGCCTTGGTCATCAGCATATGAGGGTTGTGTACCACCGAGAGAGAATTTCAAATGTAAGTACCAGGGAGTTCCCATGGGGGCACTTAATCATGCAAAGATATGATCAGAGCAATTGGAGAGTTGGACAGCTCCATAGCTCATATTCACTTAAGGGAGCCCGGCAAGTCAAAGGACAAGGCCGAGTATGCGAATATTGCAACATGATGGCAGTGGCCATACAGTCTGTCTTTCTATCGACCAAGGGGAATTGCTAGGAGAACACAAAGGTGTTAAAGTAGGTGGTCGAAAGAGGCGAGGAAGCGACGACGAGTCAGAGGAACTTAGCTACCTAAAACCAAGCATCGGTTAGAATACAGGTGGACTCAGAGGAGGGCCACGGTGCCATAAAGGTAGATCTATCGATCGCGAAGAAAGGGATACAGATGCAAGGCGATGGATAGTAGGGTCATGGGCATGGCAGCACTATGGTACCGCAGAGGCGGGACTTCCGTGAAGTCATCGATCCCTTGTTCTCATAGAGAGAGAGCGCTTGGTCATGAAGGGCCGAGGAGGTGGAGAATGCATAGGCAATGCAACTTCATAAGACTAGGGTCAACGAGCTTCTCATCAAGATAAAAACTTTAAAGTCTGTGAGGCGATGCTCATTAAAACTCTAACAAGCATCCACCTAGTTCAAGCGGCATGAGGCATTTGAGTGACTTATCACGGACAAAATTATAAATAGGGTGTTTGATGTAATACTTATGTATGTCCGTGTCTTTTGGTTTGTTCATGTTTTGCACAACATGTAGAGGGATAGTCGAAGGCTTAACAGCACCATTTTAGTTAGGTTTATAGGTCGTTTTAGGCTTGTAAATAAATGTTGTGTCATGTGGACACTTGTGAGGGATTTCGGTCTGTAATTGACCATTTTGGACCCTTTGTTGTGCAACCATTCAGAGCTTGTAAAGTCTGTAATTTGCATTGGTTATGAAATGTTTATTAAAATGATTGCTTGTGGAACCCGAGTGAGACGCTTTCTCTAACTCGTTTTCTCTTTTGTAGGTCCTAAGGGACCATATAAGGTTTCGAGAAGGCTGACCTTTACGAACGGACACGCAAAGGTGCCGCACAACTTAGGCAAAACCAACTAAGTGCATGACATATGGTATCAGAGCGGGACAAGCACTCATAGAAACACTTGGCATGCAAATGTGGGGGGCCTAGCAGGGCTGTGTTGAGGGCAACCAGCACACGCGACCGTTTAGGGGAAACGGGCATGGAGATAGAGAAGCGGGCATTTGAGATTGGCATTCAAAGAAATAGCCAACCCTTCGCGCAAGAAGCACCACGAGGACAAGAAAGCTTAGAAAAATGCATAGCACACAAAGGTTAGGATGGCTGAGTTCAAACTACGACTCGACGTTGGCAACCATACTTGATGGTGCTCAACGCAAGCAAGGCGCTTGGTAAAGGAGGAGACCATACAAGGTGGAATGGATTGTTCAGCAATCGAAAGAATTGTGCAAAGCTCACAAAGGTGAGGGGAATTGCTAAATCGAAGAATTCGATATGCATGCAAGGGCTTGTATGCGGACGATGGAATGTTTGTGGCCATCCCAAGGCGACCGAAACTCAACGCCATGGAGTATTAAAACTCTCTTCGACATGAAAAGGATACATCCATAAAAGGCTGAAGTGTGCAGTGAGTTTAGGACGTTGCTAGGCCTTGAGGGGTGCAGTAGGGGCTGTAATGACGTGGAGCCGCAATCTAGCAAGTGCGTTTGCAGGGGTAGAACAATGCACAATTTGTTCAACTAGGCAGAGTAGTTCAAGGGGATGGTGATCTTCGACACTTCTAGAGGGAATGATTTGAATAGAGAAGTTACTCCAACGGGACAAATGCCTTGGAGGGATAAGTCCCGATTCTGCAAAGGGAGAATCATATGCGACGGACCGCACATGTTGAGGAGTACCTCAAAATAACAACTCCACAAAGCTCAACGAACCGAGCGAGCAACGAGGAGTCGTTGCACGATCTCGCTTGAGATAATACATTGGGGGATGCATTGCGAGATCAAGTAGGGGAGTGACCCAAGGCAACACAAAATGAAAGCACACTTGGAACCGATATGGAGATCATACTCAATGGAGGGCTGACCCGTGGAATGATGAGTGCGAGGGCCACCATCAATTCATTGCAAATCGAGTGGAGCAACTTGGGTGTAACTTTGTGAAGTACTCAAGTCATATAAAGGGAGTCGGCATAGGAGATGGAACATGGAGCGAAGGCATGAAGCTTTCCTTGGACAGAGGTTAAGGACATGAACTCTTATAGAGGCAAGAGCAGAATCATGTCGTTTCATGGGTTCCTCATTCTGATGGAGCGAACTCATCCTACATGGTGCCAAAGACGAACGAAGCTTCGAGGCATATGCACCTTATCTCGACGAAGCATTTGACGGAGGAACCAAGGCGAATCAACTTACGGAAGCGAAGTTGGGTTCAGAAGGCCTTGGCACGAGGCAAGAGGATGCGGAGGTGGGTATTCTTGAAGAATATGCCACAGTGTTGTCATTCAAGTTGCCACGAAGGAAGCAGTACACAACAGAGATTATTCTAGTGGGGGCAAAGAACCAGGATCCAGACGATGGTGCACCAATTTCAGTGAAGTCGGTGGACTTCGCGAACTACTAAGCGATGGACAATTCTAGAGTTGTGCTTCGTCTGGATTTGACCCGAGAGCGGGTGGACGAAGGTCGATTATCAGTGGAACACAATCGAAGGTAGAAGAGGCCCTACGATGTGTTGGCAGAAGCCACACATTGAGGGATCGCAATCCGAGTTCATCCCAAAATGATCAGAATGCAATGGAGATGTCACCAAGAGGCGACATGGTGCAGCGGATCGTGGTGGAATAGTTTGTAGCAATGCGATACACACGAAACTAGTCCCACTGGGGACTAAATCATACGGATGTATGATCAGGAGCTACTAGAAGCTTCACTTCGGTGAACAACACTGTAACATCCCTAATTTTTGAAAATTTTATAAGGGCTTATTTATAATGTAAGGACCTAAGAGTAAATATTAGAAATTTGATATTATTTATCAAAGATTCAAATTGAACTTAATGAAAAAAAAATGGTGGACATGTGTCATTAAGTAACCTAAGGTTGGTGCCACCTATGTTTGTTCTAAAGATGACACATAGGCCTCTTTCATACATGCTTGCCACCTTACAATCCTTATATTAGCTAAATCTAATGCATTAGAGGAGAAATAAAAAGATGAAAACTTAAGAAGCTGCAGCCAACATGGGTTAGAGAAGAGAAAGGAAAAGGAATTGAAGTAGGAGAAGAAAAAGCTTTGCTTTGGCACGAGGTTTTGCATCAATTCCACACCTTTGGAACTCAAATTGGTTTAAGGCAAGTGTTCTAACCTCTTCCTACATAAATTTTAATCTCTGATTTCATCTTAAATCTAAAAACTTTAGAAGATTTTGGCTTCATACTTAATTATTCTATCGTTTGGGAATAAAAGTGTGAATTTGGAAATTCTCGAGATCTGACCTTTCTGTATTGTTTTGGCCATAACTTTCTCCACAGATCTTGGATTTAGGAGAAACTAGATTATTACGAAAAAAGGCTCACAGATCTTTCCTTTGATACCAAGATTGATAAATTTGGAGTCTATTTACCTATCGAAACGGTTATTTCAATTGACCCTATGAAATCTGTGAAACAGAGACTATCGGTTTTGACCTTCCAGTACTCTCTTGATTATAACTCTCTGTTGAAAACTCTGATTTATATGAAACATGATTTATTGGAAACTAGACTCATAAACCTTTTTGTTTATATCTTATTTGAATGATTTAGAGAACAATTACCTATTGAATCATCTGTTCAAATCAACTCTATGAATTTTGCAAAACAAAGATAATGTTCTCTTACCTTTGGTTACTAAATTGTTTATAACTCTTTGTGGAAACTCCGATTCATACATAACTTAAGTTATCAAAAACTAGATTGATATATCTTTCGAATGACCCCTATTTTATGCAAATTGAAGCATAATTGATCATCCAAACAATTCATGCAATGTACCTCTTAAATTCTGTCAGAATCGAGCTTTGATCGATTTCGCCTATTCTTCTTTCGTATATTAGGAAATTGATTTCAGCTAAAATCTTTACTTCAGTTGAGCTTTATATAATTGCTTCAAATTCCTGTATATAATGGTCCTACAAGTAATTACATGCCTGAATCTGTTATTGAAACTTCATGTTCGTATTGTAATGTTTCATATAGGCATATGCATTCCGTTGTTCCGCATGTGTTTTTGATGTCCCAATTTATTGTTCACAATACCTTTTCTACTCGGGTGTTTATGGGATTATTTGGACCTTCGCTAGAAATAGTAGAGGGATTATATGGACCTTTGCCAGAAATAGTAAAGGGATTGTCTGGACCTTTGCTAGAAATGGTAAAGGATATGTGCTTAGAGCCCGCGATGCACTAGATTATGTTTGGTGGTCATTCAGAAATGGATGGACCATATTATGTTTGGGATCGCACATCACCTTCTATATGCTTGATATGATATCCAAAGCTTTGGTTATATGCTTCTATCTGTGCTTTGGATAAAAATGAAATGTGCGCAACGTCAAATGCGACGTTTGAGCTTCTGTTTCGTATTTGTTCTTTGTTATGCTCCGAAATGCTTCATTTGCCATTGATATATTCCGAGGCATTTCATCTGCCATTGATATGTTCCGAAACATTTCATCCGTCAATGATATGTTCCGTAATATATCATTTGTCATTGATATGCTCCGAAATGCCTCATATGCCATAGATATGTTACGAAGCATTTCATCCGTCATTGATATATTCTGTAATGTTTCATCTACCATTGATATGTTCCGAAATGTTTCATCCGTTATAGATATGCTCCGAAATGATTCATCTGCCATTGATCTGTTAATCGCTTCCTGCACTCTATGTGCTTATTTCGTTGCTAATAATTTTTTTCAGGATAGCTTGTCTTATACTAAAATGTTTAAATTGGGCTAAGGCAGTGAAAAGCTAGAAGACTTTGGGCAAACCTTTATTGGACGATATGTTTTTGTTGTATAAGTATACTTGGTATCTAATGGAATATTTATGGTAAATATAAACTTATAAGTTTTGTAAATGTTTGAAAAGTACCTCTCATGTTAGGATTTTGGGAATGTTAAGTTCAAATTATGTAATTATATAAACATATGGTACATGTTGGGTTTGTGATTGTATAGATACCCATGCTTATGGAAGTATGAATGTGAATGACTTGAACGTTTTCTCAGTGTCCTCAAATGTATGATTGGATCCTGGAATGGAATGTATTGTTGATTTATAATTCAGGCGTGACAGATATGGTATCAGAGCATGATTTGAGGATTATTGAGATATTTGATACGTTTGATACGCAAAACATATTGAGGTCTAGTAAACTATAGTGATCAGCGAAAATTACTTTGATGTCTTTTAGGAATCTATGATGTCGAGAACATCTGGTCCTCTCGCTTCATATTTTTTGAGTAATTGAGTGAGATGAAAGTATTGATCAGGGACATCAAATTAGAATGGACTAGGAATGAGATAATTTAAGGAGCTTAGTTCTCCCAGTTTTAGTGATGAGCCTGATCCAATGGTAGCAGAACAATGGAAGTTATTAGAAGAAAACTTTGATTTGAATATTATGAGAAAAGGGCAAGGCTCAATGATGTTGATGGCATCAATCCAAATGAAATCTTGATCTCAACTTTCTGTCGACGGAGATATGACAAATTTAGATAACTAAATTTTTCTTTCAAGGAGGGGAGAGTGTAACATCCCCAATTTTTGAAAATTTTGTACGGGATTATTTGTAATGTAAGGACCTAAGAGTAAATATTAGAAATTTGATAATGATTTATAAAAGATTCATATTTAAGTTAAAGAAAAAAAAATGATGGACATGTGTCATTAAGTAACCTAAGGTTAGAGCCACCTATGTTTGTTCTAAGGATGACAAATAGGCCTCTTTCATGCATGCTTGCCACCTTGCAATCCTCATATTAGCTAAATCTAATGCATTAAAGGAGAAATAAAAAGATGAAAACTTAAGAAGCTGTAGCCAACATGGGTTAGAGAGGAGAAAGGAAAAAGAATTGAAATAGAAGAAGAAAAAGCTTTACTTTGGCTTGAGGTTTTGCATCAATTCCACACCTTTGGGACTCAAATTGGTTTAAGGCAAATGTTCTAACCTCTTCCTACAGAAATTTTGATCTCTGATTTCATCTTAAATCTGAAAACTTTGGAAGATTTTGGCTTCATACATGATTATTCTATCGTTTGGGAATAAAACTGTGAATCTGGAAATTCTCGACATCTGACCTTTCTGTATTGTTTTTGCCATAACTTTCTCCACAGATCTTGGATTTAGGAGAAACTAGATTATTACAAAAATAGACTCACTGATCTTTCCTTTGATACCAAGATTGATAAATTTGAAATATATTTACCTATCGAAACTGTTATTTCAATTGACCCTATGAAATCTGTGAAACAGAGACTATCGATTTTGACCTTTCAGTACTCTCTTAATTATAACTTTGTTGAAAACTTTGATTTATGTGAAACATGATTTATTGGAAACTATACTCATAAACCTTTATGTTTATATCTGATTTGAATGATTTGGAGAACAATTACCTATAGAATCATCTGTTCAAATCAACTCTATTAATTTTGCAAAACAGAGATAATGTTCTCTAACCTTTGGTTACTAAAGTGTTTATAACTCTTTGCTGGAAACTCCGATTCATACAAAACTTGAGTTATCAAAAACTAGATTGATACATCTTTCGAATGACCCCTATTTTGTGCAAATTTGAGCATAATTAATCATCCAAATAATTCATGCAATGTACCTCTTAAATTCTGTCAGAATCGAGCTTTGATCGATTTCGTCTATTCTTGTTTCGTATATTTGGAAATTGATTTCAGCTAAAATCCTTACTTCAGTTGATCTTTATATTATTGCTTCAAATTCCTGTATACTCTTGTCCTACAAGTATTTGCATGCCTGAATCTATTATTGAACCTTCATGCTCGTATCGTAATGTTTCATATAGGCGCATGCATTCCGTTGTTCCGCATGTGTTTCCGATATGTCCCAATTTATTATTCACAATACCTTTCGTACTCTAGTGTTTGTGGGATTATTTGGACTTTTGCTACAAATAGTAAAAGGATTATATGAACCTTTGCCAGAAATGATAATGGGATTGTCTGGACCTTTGCCAGAAATGGTAAAGGATATGTGCTTGGAGCCCGCGAAGCTCTAGATTATGTTTGGTGGTCATTCAGAAATGGATGGACCATATTATGTTTGGGATCCCACATCACCTTCTATCTACTTGATATGATATCCAAAGCTTTGGTTATATGCTTCTATCTGTGCTTTGGATAAGAATGAAATGTGTGCAATGTCAAATGCGACGTTTGAGTTTTTGTTTCGTATTTTTCTTTAATATGCTCCGAAATGCTTCATATGCCATTGATATGTTCCGAAGCATTTCATCTGCCATTGATATGGTCCGAAACATTTAATCCGTCATTGATATGTTCCGTAATGTTTCATCTGCCAATGATATGCTCCGAAATGCTTCATATGCCATTGATATGTTCCGAAGCATTTCATCTGCCATTGATATGGTCCGAAACATTTAATCCGTCATTGATATGTTCCGTAATGTTTCATCTGCCAATGATATGCTCCGAAATGCTTCATATGCCATTGATATGTTCCGAAGCATTTTATCCGTCATTGATATGTTCCGTAATGTTTCATCTGCCATTGCTATGTTCCGAAATATTTCATCCGTCATTGATATGCTCTGAAATGATTCATCTGTCGTTGATCTGTTATTCGTTTGCTGAGTTCTATGTGCTTATTCCGTTGCTAATAATTTTTTTCAGGATAGCTTGTCTGTTGCTAAAATGTTTAAATTGGGCTAAAGCAGTGGAAAGCTAGAAGACTTTGGGCAAACCTTTATTGGATGATATGTTTTTGTTGTATCAGTATACTTGGTATCTATTGGAATGTTTATGGTAAATATAAACTTATGAGTTTTGTAAATGTTTGAAAAGTACATCTTATGTTAGGATTTTGGGAATGTTAAGTTCAAATTATGTAATGATATAAACATGTGGTACATGTTGGGTTTGTGATTGTATAGATACCCAAGCCTATGGAAGTATGAATGTGAATGACTTGAACGTTTTCTCAGTGTCCTCAAATGTGTGATTGGATCCTGGAATGGAATGTATTGTTGATTTATAATTCGGCGAGTGTGACAGATATGGTATCAAAGCATTATTTGAGGATAATTGAGATATTTGATATATTTGATATGTAAAACATATTGAGGTCTAGTAAACTATAGTGATCAGCGAAAATTACTTTGATGTCTTTTAGGAATCTATGTTGTCGAGAACAACTGGACCTCTCGCTTCATATTTTTTGAGTAATTGAGTGAGATGAAAGTATTGATCAGGGACATCAAATTAGAATGGACTAGGAATGAGATAATTTAAGGAGCTTAGTCCTCCCAGTTTTAGTGGTAAGCTTGATCCAATGGTAGCAGAACAATGAAAGTTATTAGAAGAAAATTTTGATTTGAATGTTATGAGGAAAGGGCAAAGCTCAATATTGTTGATGGCATCAATCTAGGTGAAATCTTGATCTCAACTTTTGTCGAAAAAGATATAACAAATTTAAATGACTAAATTTTTCTTTCAAGGAGGGGAGAGTGTAACATTCCTAATTTTTGAAAATTTTATAAGGGCTTATTTGTATTGTAAGGACCTAAGAGTAAATATTAGAAATTTGATATGATTTATGAAAGATTCAGATTTAAGTTAATGAAAAAAAAAAATTGATGGACATGTGTCATTAAGTAACCTAAGGTTGGTGCCACCTATGTTTGTTCTAAGGATGACACATAAGCCTCTTTCATGCATGCTTGCCACATTACCATCCTTATATTAGCTAAATCTAATGCATTAAAGGAGAAATAAAAAGATGAAAACTTAAGAAGCTGCAGCCAACAAGGGTTAGAGAGGAGAAAGGAAAAGGAATTGAAGTAGAAGAAGGAGAAGAAAAAGCTTTGCTTTCGCTTGAGGTTTTGCATCAATTCCACACCTTTGGGACTCAAATTGGTTTAAGGCAAGTGTTCTAACCTCTTCCTACAGAAATTTTAATCTCTAATTTCATCTTAAATCTGAAAAGTTTGGAAGATTTTGGCTTCATACTTGATTATTCTATCGTTTGGGAATAAAACTGTGAATCTGAAAATTATCGAGATATGACCTTTCTGTATTGTTTTTGCCATAACTTTCTCCACAGATCTTGGATTTAGGAGAAACTAGATTATTACGAAAATAGACTCACTGATCTTTCCTTTGATACCAAGATTGATAAATTTGGAGTCTATCTACCTATCGAAACTGTTATTTCAATTGACCCTATGAAATCTGTGAAACAGAGACTATCGGTTTTGATCTTTCAGTACTCTCTTGATTATAACTCTCTGTTGAAAACTTTGATTTATGTGAAACATGATTTATTGGAAACTAGACTCATAAACCTTTCTATTTATATCTTATTTGAATGACTTGCAGAACAATTACCTATTGAATCATCTGTTCAAATCAACTCTATAAATTTTGCAAAACAGAGATAATGTTCTCGGACCTTTGATTACTAAATTGTTTATAACTCTTTGCTGAAAACTCCGATTCATACAAAACTTGAGTTATCAAAAACTAGATTGATACATCTTTCGAATGACCCCTATTTTGTACAAATTGGAGCATAATTGATCATCCAAACAATTCATGCAATGTACCTCTTAAATTCTATCAAAATCGAGCTTTGATCGATTTCGCCTATTCTTGTTTCGTATATTTCGAAATTGATTTCAGCTAAAATCCTTACTTCAGTTGAGCTTTATATTATTGTTTCAAATTCCTGTATACTCTTGTCCTACCAGCATTTACATGCCTGAATCTGTTATTGAAACTTCATGTTCGTATCGTAATGTTTCGTATAGGCATATGCATTCCGTTGTTCCACATGTGTTTCCGATATGTCCTAATTTATTGTTCACAATACCTTTTATACTCTGGTGTTTATGGGATTATTTGGACCTTTGCTAGAAATAATAAAGGGATTATATGGACCTTTGCCAGAAATGGTAAAGGGATTGTCTAGACCTTTGCTAGAAATGGTAAAGGGATTGTCTAAACCTTTGCCAGAAATGGTAAAGGGTATATACTTAGAGCCCGCGATGCTCTAAATTATGTTTGGTGGTCATTCAGAAATGGATGGACCATATTATGTTTGGGATCCCACATCACCTTCTATCTGCTTGATATGATATCTAAAGCTTTGGTTATATGCTTCTATCTGTGCTTTGGATAAGAATGAAATGTATGCAATCAAATACGACGTTTGAGCTTCTATTTCGTATTTGTTCTTTGATATGCTCCGAAATGCTTCATATGCCATTGGTATGTTCCGAAGCATTTCATCTGCCATTGATATGTTCCGAAACATTTCATTCATTATTGATATGTTCCGTAATGTTTCATCCGCCATTGATATGTTCCGAAATGTTTCATCCGTCATTGATATGCTCCGAAATGATTCATCTGCCATTGATCTGTTAGTCACTTGCTGAGCTCTATGTGCTCATTCCGTTGCTAATAATTTTTTTCAAGATAGCTTGTCTGTTGCTAAAATGTTTAAATTGGGCTAAGGCAATGGAAAGCTAGAAGACTTTGGGCAAACCTTTATTGGACGATATGTTTTTGTTGTATAGTATACTTGGTATCTAATGGAATGTTTATGGTAAATATAAACTTATGAGTTTTGTAAATGTTTGAAAAGTACCTCTCATGTCAGGATTTTGGGAATATTAAGTTAAAATTGTGTAATGATATAAACATGTGGTACATGTTGGGTTTGTGATTGTATAGATACTCATGCTTATGGAAGTATGAATGTGAATGACTTGAACGTTTTCTCAGTGTCCTCAAATGTGTGATTGGATCCTGGAATGGAATGTATTGTTGATTTATAATTCGGGGGGCATGACAAACACGACGGCAAGAAGGGCTATGGATTAAAGGAGTGAAGGTCATGGTACCATAGAGGTGGGTCTTCCGTGCGTGCATCGAATTTTGCATCAGATGAAAGCCTTGGTCATCAACAAATGGGAGCTGTGTACCAACAAAGGAAAAGTTCGAATGCAAGTATCAGTGAGTCCCATAGGAGGGACTTGATCATGCAGAGGTATGACCAGAGCGATTGGAGAATTGGACTGCTCCAGAGATCATATTCACTTAAGGGAGCCCCACAAGTCAGAGGACAAAGCAAACGTTGCTTACCAAGAAAGCTAAGGAGAACAGAATCGATGCGAACCCTGCAACATGATGCCGGAGGCCATATATAGGAATTGCAGTCTGTCTTTCCATCGACCAAGGGGAACTGCTTAGAGAACACAAAGGTGTCGAAGCAAGGGGTCAAAAGGGGCGAGGAAGCGACGACGAATCTAGATAGACTTAGCTACCCAAAACCAAGCATCGATTAGAATGGAGGTGGACTCGGAGGAGTGCCACAGAAGCAGATCTACCGATCATGAAGAAAGGGACGCAGATGCGAGGCGACGGATAGTAGGGCCATGGGCATAGCAGCATCGTCGTATCGTAGAGTCGAGACTTCCATGAAGTCATAGATCCCTTGCTCTCATGGAGAGAGAACGCATGATCGTGAAAGGGGCAAACTCCAAGTATCGAGACAAGGCTGAAGGGCAAAGGCCAAGGAACTTCGTAAGACCGGTGTCAACGAGTTTCTCATCAAGATAGCCAAAAGTGAAGGACTTCGGGTCGATGCAAGAGTGCACGACCAAGGAACGAAGCAGGCAGCACGCGGTGCTGTACCTTTGCTACTCAGTGGAGTAGGCGACAAAGATGATCGAGAAGACGATACAATCCCAGAGGCGACCAAAACTATTAAAGACTTACTCAAGTTGGGGTGAAAACTTCTTACATTCCCGAAGTTCGATGGCATTGAGAAGGTGAATCACAGTAGCTAACTCGACGCAAGGAGTGCAAACACTTCGAGTGCTTCAGAAGTATGAGCAAAGAGCAGATGAAGAATAGTAACCAGCTTGATGCATGGAGTACAACCCTTGAGGTGGGTGAAATCAAGTAACCTTTGTCTTCTCAACTCTTAAGAGAATGGGCGAAACTGAATACCCTAATTCTCTTATCCATCCAGCAGAGGAGCTTTGCATAGGTTTAAAGACCCTTCGAAGAAATCTAATGGAAGACAATAGTTGTCAAATCCTCACCAATGGTGATCGGTGCTACTGAGAGTAGATTGTCCGCTTCATTTCCCAATGGAATGCCAATCGAAAGCGAAAGTGATGCGAACCTATTTGGAAGTGACAACTAAGTGAAAGAAGAGTCGATGGGAAAATTTTGTGGAGGAAGAACCAAAAAATTTTAAATGTTTGTGAGGCGATACTCGTTAAAACTCCAACAGCCATCCACCCAGTTCAAGCGGCATAAGACATTTGAGAGACTGGCGCATACCAAGGATGGTCTTTTCCTTCATCTGAAGGATCCGCAGGAACCAACAGGGATCAACAAAATTCAGCCAACCCCACACTAAAGTCAGAGTCATTGGCAAGTTGAAGCAGCATGGCAGATCAAAAGTTTGACTACTCAACAATAGCGACGGAGAGCAGTTGGGAGCCAAAAGGCGCATTGCAGTTGGAGTAGAAGATTGAAGACTCAGCAAAGGCGAGGAGTTGCAGCGCCGACAAAGGCTTTGACAAGGACGTCGAAGGAATAAGTGGGGGAGAATGTCATGGACAAAATTGTAAACGGGGTGTTCGATGTAATACTTATGTATGTTCGTGTCTTTTGGTTTGTTCATGCTTTACAGAGCATGTAGAGGGACGGTCAAAGGCTTAACAGCCCCATTTTAGTTGGGTTTGGTGGTTGTTTTAAGATTGTAAATAAATATTGTGTCATGTGGACACTTGTGGGAGATTTCGGTCTGTGGTGGACCGTTTTATAAATAAATATGGAAGACTCAGCAAAGGCGAGGAGATGCAGCGTCTACAAAGGCTTCGATGAGGACGTCGAAGTAATAAGCGGGGGAGAATGTCACGGACAAAACTGTAAACGAGGTGTTTAGTGTAATGCTCATGTATGTCTGTGTCTTTCGGTTTTGTTCATGCTTTGCACAACATGTAAAGGGTTGACAGTAAACTTAGCAGCCCCATTTTCTTTGGTTTCGGTAGCCGTCCTAAGCTTACAAACAAAGGTTGGGTCATGTGGGCACTTGTGGGGATCTCAGCTTATAGTGGACCATTTTAGACTTTTTGTTGTGCGACCGTTCAGTGCTTCTAAAGTCTGTTTGTAATTTTCATTGGCTATGAAATATTTGCTGAAATGATTGCTTGTGGATCCTAAGTCAGACGCTTTCTCTAACATGTTTTCTCTTTTGTAGGTCCTAAGGGACCATAGGAGGTTTCAAGGAGGTTAACCATTGCGGACGGACACGCAAGGGTGTCGTACAACTTAGGCAAAACCAGCTAAGTGCGTACCAACGCGAGGAGAAGAAACGAGGCGGGGAGAAGAAACGAGGCAACTTCGCCTAAGGCGATGTCGCACCTTTTTTTATTTTTTTAACTTTTTTTATTTTATTTTATATATATATATATATATATATATACCGA